>JANHGC010004426.1:0-11685 GCA_027560395.1 Boaedon fuliginosus | reverse complement strand
ATGAAAATCCTGTAATGTAATTTTCATAATAGGGAAGCTACTAGGTTGAACCTTTGCAGTGAATTCAGCATCTAGAAGAACTTGCCAGAACTTGGAAGCTAAGCCAGATCAGACTTGTCTAATACTTGGAAGAGGAAACCACAGGGCAATTCCCGGACTATTAGCTAGGCTGTGAAGTTCATAAAACATCCTTAAAGAAGACGAGGACCGACCACTTTTTTCAGAACACAAGAGTCAAGTTCACACTGAGACTGTCTTTATGTTTTACACATATTTTCTCTTTACATTCACAGAATCTTGGGACCAGATATGGAGACTGTTAAATTGACTATGATACATAATTACAGTATCCAATACTTTATAAGATAAAATCTGAATCTGTTCCCTAAAAAAAGTATTATTTCTTTTATTTTCAGCTGAATGTGGTGGACGAATTCATGCTGCTACTTCTGGTCGTATCCTTTCTCCAGGTTATCCAGCTCCATATGACAACAATCTACACTGCACTTGGATTATAGAAGCAGACCCCGGGAGAACAATTAGGTACGAATTTTTTCAACAAATTAAAACATATTAATTAAATATTATACAGATTTATGGATAGAGCAAAATATGTGATTAATGTACATTTCCTAAATCATAGATTGATACTGATGAATATTAATGGACCTAAGAGAAGATAATTGATGTAAACAGTTCTAGATAGAGCCAATATGGTTATGGAGCTGAATGAGATAAGCTGTGGATCAATCACATTCTCCTTAGACAAACCCGTCTTATTGTTTTGGGGAGATAATGTAAAAATATAAATAAATTATAAATTATATAACTCACATTCAGTAAATTAATTTAGGATTGTATCAACTGTATCAATAAAGAAATGTGTATATTCTTCCAGAGTCTGACCTTTCTTTTTGTTTTGATCTTAAACTGCAAAGGAAGAAAAAGGGAGGATATGTGAATGTTGAATCTAATTTTAATAGCATCACTAGAAGTAAAAAGCAGTACCAGAGCTGACCAACATAATAATTTTGTTATTGTTTCTTATGCAATGCATTACAATTATTATAAAGTACATTTTCATAGCAAGGAAAGTGCGCATATTTCAGCTGAAGGAGAGACAGAAAAGCACAGAAAGTGTTTTGGATGTAATTTCTGAGGAATGAACAGAAAAGATACAAATTAGAAATTACTAGAAAGTTAATAAGTTGTTAAAGTTTAACTAGTATGTTTGGTGTACAATATTTATTAAGTTAATTTAATTAGTTATATTAGTTATATTATTAGTTTACTTTGTATCTTTAATTCTAAAATGTTACTACTTTATGGCCAGCAACTATGACTATTTCAATAAAAGTATAACCTCCTGGTAATTTTACAGCAGATGCCATTTAAAAAAAAAAAAGACTGATCACTTTTTAAAAAAGAATTATGCAGTATAGTTCTGGTGGATATTTTTTTTATTAAGGTAGTCTGTGTCCAGATTTGTTACAGGTTTATAAATATCAGCATCATGCTACAATGTCTACATTCTGACGTATAACAGATTATGTATTTAATTTTTATCCATCAAATATGATGCCTAAAAGAAGTAATTCCAGGACTGCCAGATTTGATTTTAGCAAATAACCCAATCTGTGATTATTAGGCTAACTTATATTGCATGTTCCCTTTTTATTTCCAGTCTGCATTTTATTGTTTTTGATACTGAGGTGGGTCATGACATCCTCAAAGTCTGGGATGGTCCCATTGAAAGCAACATTTTGCTGAAAGAGTGGAGTGGTTCAGCTCTTCCTGAGGACATTTACAGCACTTTCAATTCGCTGACCTTACAATTTGACAGTGACTTCTTTATCAGCAAATCTGGCTTTTCTATCCAGTTTTCAAGTAGGTGAACTTGTATTATCCTTACATACAACTTGGTTGCTTTTTGTGTGTCTGCTATTGCTTCTTTATATGCCTTGAAAATAGATTTTGCAGTGGTAATATTTCAGTCTCTTCATGGGCAGATCATGTATGTAAGTCAGTGTCATGTAGTGTTTAACAGATGGCCTGTGTTCTCAAGTCCTTTGTCCATAGTAACCCACTGGTTGATTTTGGTCCAGTAATTCTCTCTCAGCCCAACCTCTATCTTACAGGTTGTTGTTGTGCAGATCACCATGCAAATTGTCCTGAGGTCCTGCAAGAAATACGCTGAGATGATTTCCTGTTCTTGTTCTTGTCATTATTATTGAATTCGGTAACCCAAGCCCTGTCTTTAATATTTAGCAACAAGGTTTCGTTTAATTAATTGTTAGAAGCAGAAAGTGGGTGGTGTTGATTTCAGACTTCTGGGATGCTGCCATTAGTCTTCTGATTGGATTCCCTCCTTTGTTTTGCTTTAGATTTCTTAGCAGGAGCCTGTGTAAAGTTGGATGGGTTAATGAAGGAGGTGGAATGCTGGGGCAAAGCAGCAATTATTAAGCACATGGCTCAGGGCTGAAAAATAATTATGGTCTCACAGCTGGATATCAGCCCATCTATCTTCCTTGAAAATAAGCAACTGCTGTTTTTGTTTGGGGGATTTTTCAAAAAGAATCTTTATAAGGAATTTTCGTAAGGCATTGAGAGCCAATTTAAGCTAATAGTTAAGGTGCCTTTAGCCATGAAAGCCAATTGGGTGACTTTGGACCACTCATTCTCCCTCAACCCAACCCACCTCACAGAGTGGTTTTTGTGGGGGAGAATAGGAGGAGGAAGATGTGTTGGATATGTTTGCTGCCTTAAATTATTTGTAAAAATAATAAAGGTAGGATACAAATAAATAAAAACATAAATTAAAAAAAATAAAATTAATCTGCTGGACTGCATATGTGTCCATGTTCTGCTTTCTAATGGAGGCAGGAGA
The DNA here is from genome assembly GCA_027560395.1 of Boaedon fuliginosus. Lineage (NCBI taxonomy): Eukaryota > Metazoa > Chordata > Lepidosauria > Squamata > Lamprophiidae > Boaedon > Boaedon fuliginosus. Next base: position 8,798 of record JANHGC010004426.1, on the reverse strand, counting down.
TCTACAAATTACTGTAGATAGTACTTCCAGATACACACACTCAGACTCATACACACCGAGATTGATGTCTTCTATGATGACATATTTATGCTACCTATTCACATATACACAAGTTGTTTTGCTATGTTTTATTGTCTGCCATTAAATATACAAACAGAGAAGATTTACTAGAGAAATGCAAATGTCTTCTAATCACAAAATGTTTGGACCCCATCAAGGAACCATTGTCTTCTCTGCTCAGCACAGCATGTAAAACACCATGAGGACATGAACTGACTAGTGTGATTATGTTAATTGTTATCAGCCTAACACTTTTCATTAAAACTTAATTACCATTTAATCATGTCTAAAAGGATATAAAATGGAGTTCAGCATGCATCCCTGACCTTTACTCTGCAGGATTAAATGTATTTAAACTAGTTATTAGAAATCTTATTAGAAACTAAGGTACTGGCTAAATATCACCTATCAAAGCATGGAAATGTTGATAGGTGTAGGTAGGTATTAAATTTCCATTAGACACAGAATATTTCTGGTCTTAAAATATTTGAACTCCTACAGTTAATTTGTTGCAGGTTTACTGATATATTTTTATTTTGCTGACATGCACATTCTATATCTTCTTCCACCGCCACTTTATGAGCCAAGAGATCCATTGGTGGCCCTTGGTTTACGACTGCAATGGGAACTGCAATTTCAGCATATGTTGTGATGGTCATACATTGAGGCACCCACGTAACTGAACCCAATGTTCTAACCCTTTTTATGAAAGTTGTTAAGTGAATCACATGGTTATAAATGCAAAGCCATTCTTTCGAATGGTTGGTATTTTGCCAGAAACCAGCACAAAATACTGGAAACCAGCAGAAAAATTGTAAATTGCAGTCATGTGACCATGAGCTAACTGAACAAAAAACTGTCAAGTTCCCCGCCCCCCAAAAAAAAATCACCTAAAAAAAAAACTTACTTACAGACCATCCTTGAAAATCTGACTGCCACACCATCCCCACAGTCAATGACTCAATTTTGTATGTTTGGCAATCAGCTCACATTTACAACCTACTGCAGCCTTCCACAGTCAAGCAATTGCATTTTGTAACTTTTTTTTCATTTTCTGGTAAAAGGTGCCAGATAAAATAAATTCACACACACATAAATTCACAAATGTATGGTTCGCTTAATAAACATATGGTTTATGTAAAAACTACAGTAAAAGTAGTCATAAAATTAAGTTTGGCAGTGTAGTACCTTGACTTAAAATTGCAATGACTTACAACTGAAATTCTACTCCCAATTGTGCTTGGAAGTCAAGGACTACATATATCATTGCCTAATTATTTTATTTAAAGGGTAACTTTAAAAATTCTTTTTTTTTTTTAATCCTCTCTGAACCTGAAATCTTTGCTGGAGATGAAATGTTGTGGTCACTGATGATGGTGTTAGCAGAAGGGCAACACTTTTGGGAACTGTTCTGTATGTTCTCATTACAAGGGCTTTTGTACACACAAAATGGTTAGGAAAGAAAGATTTCAGAACTGTACATGCGGAAATTGCTATTTTACACCTATTCGGAAGTAGATTGAATCTATTGCCCAAAGACAGATTAATATTTTTCATAATAGTCAATCTTGCCATAAATGAATTCTCCTATTCATTAGTACCTATAGTTTGTTTTAGAAATAATTGGAAACTCTAATGAATTGTATTATATATCTACTTAGTATTAATACCTCCTTATCAGCAAAATTGAGCATTACAACTTAGTGTAATAGAGTGCAACTGCTTGTAGTAATTTAATCAAGTTAATGATATCCTAGTTTACAAAGAGAGGGTGATCATAACATTTCTGAAGGAAAAAAAGACCAGGTTAATAGCTTTGTGAGAATACTTCTCAATCAACCAAATGTTGGAAAACATTTATATAAAGGGGGCAAAGCACTGCATTACTTCCATGAAAGGGAGCTAAAATTGGGGGGGGGGGGTGGAATGGAGAAGCTGGCAAAAGAAAGATTGGAATGGGTTAGGACTGGCTGAAAAATGCAAAGAAAAATATTGAGGAAAAAGTTCCCTAGTTCATCCTTATGGGAGAGGACTTTGGACACTGGTTGAAAACATTCTTGACGGTTCCACTTTAAGTCCCAATTATGTGAACCAGAGGAGCACATTTGCAACTGCCCAGTGCTTCTCTTACCTAGACATAGATTATAGATCTATAGATGAGAGGCAGCACACACACACATGTGCTGCATTTCATTACAGAGGAGAACTATATATTCCTGTTGCTATTGCCAGGAAAGATGTTGGAAAGAATGCTAGAAGCCATGCTCTGCATGATGTTCTCTCTGTTTTAAGTAGGCATTGAACAACTTTTATTACAAAATTGTCATTTGTCTCCCATCTGTTTGCCATTAATAGGCAGTGAAATGCACAGAATAGGTCTCAACACTCTAAAACTATAGTTTTGCAGGTGAGATTGGTACATACAAAAATAGAATTAATCCCATGACATCTTGAACAATGATTCAGAATATGAAATAGCTGTAAAATATCTAGCCAAGTAATATTTAAATCATCAGTACACTAAGCTGCCAACAGACGATGAGGGCAGAGAGGTAAATACTTAATGGTACCGTATGCAGTATATGATGAAGTCACTATGTACATGTCATTATTTTGGCATCATTGTGGTTTGCTTCAATGCTAATGAATATCAATAGTATGAATGCCTTTGGGCGATATGATTTTTTAAAATATATTTTTCTAGTATAGTTTATGGCATAAGATAAAGTCTAACCCAAACATTCAGCAATTTTAGATGTAACATTTCAATGTTTATAAATAAACCATGGTTGATAAAGTTGTGATAATTGTTTTGGCTCTTCACTTTTTCCTCCATGTTCTGGCTTTGACTTACAGTTCTTCATTTACCTTTTTAGGGAGAAAAATAAAATAAAAGAAAGGCTGTGCCCAGACAGTCTTGGCTTCTGCAGCATGATTTTTCTTTATTGTTTTGGTTATTTGTAGAATGGCAGCATGCAGTCCATACATCTTATGCCTGCTCGGTGTTTATTTCAAACACACTGAGATTATTTTCCAGCATGCAATCTCTCCATCTCTTTTCCTTACAGAGATAATTGGAAGAAAATCGTCTAATATGATGTATTAGAGCAGGCAGTTTCCTAGAAAAGCAATCCTACTTAATAACTTTCCTTCCAAACTTAGACAAATAACGGTATACAATGCCGTTGTTATAAAATGTGTGATGCAATGCAAAATCTTCAATATTCAAAACATGTCTCTAATACATTTTGTTTCATGATTTGGTTACAGCATCAGTTGCATCTACTTGTAATGACCCTGGGACCCCACAGAATGGAAGTAGATATGGAGACAGCAGAGAGCCTGGAGATACAATCACCTTCCAGTGTGACCCAGGGTATCAACTCCAAGGGCAGGATAAAATTACTTGTGTACAACTGAACAATCGATTCTTTTGGCAGCCTGATGCACCAACATGTATAGGTATTGAGATGAAATGTTGGGCAACATTGAATTAAACTAAAGTTTACTCACTCATGATATTCTCAGCGGTCATTCAGGGTGATACTACATACATTTCATGCATCAGCTATGAATCTCACAACTTATTTATGAGAAGCAATCAACTTCTATTCCTGGTAAATACTGATAAGCCACAACTTGTTCGTAGATGGCTTATTTGTGTTCTTAAAATTTCAATTTCCTATGATTGGGTATTCTGGATGTGAGTTTCCTAGAGTATGCATCTGATTACAATATATATTTTATCTTAAGAAGACAGTAAAACCTGGATTTGAGGGGATCTTGGTACCCTCTGGTTGTTTTCTTGCAGTTGTTTTATTACCCAACTAAATAACATCATTATTGAAATGTGGATTTGTCAATTATTCTTTTTAATGACTGGTTCACCAAAATCAAGGCTAGTTCTTTCCTGCAGCTTTTGAGAGCTGACAATCAATCATCCTATCTCAAATAGCAGTATACTCCCAAAATCTGGGCCATATGCCAGCTGATCAATAGAAGATCCTAGAGCTTCAAATATTAACTTACAATGCTATGTGTCTGAATGCATAAAGGCTGCACCTACTGCATTGCAGCATTTAATGTAAACTTCAGGAATGGGCAATTTTTGTAGAATTGAGCTGTAGTTCTTGTTGGCATTTCTAGTTACCCTAATCCAGACTGGTTTTACCATGTTTATATCAGTGTACAGTGCCTATAATACTTCTGAATTAGGTAACTGGTTTTGGTGCTACAGTATTGTTTAGATTTCTTTCAAATTTTCTCCTCAAAATATAGAAATTGTCAAGGCAAATTAATATTCATTTTTCATTTAAATAAATAGGGGGCATGCCTGAAAATCCTGGAAGTAGTGACAGAAAAGAGCAGGCTGAAATGAGAACTTGAGCAATTGCTCTACATTCTAAGCTGATGGATACAGTAGATGATCATTACAGAGCCTATGCTAGAATAATCAGAAATAGGCAGAAACAATAGATTGTCTCTGACTTCATCTGCAGAAACCCAGCCAACTTTTTAGGGCTGTGAATAAAATGACATGGTCTTTGGTAGAACCAGCTGGTGCATTAGTACAACTGAGCTCCATTATGAGCAATTTGCATCACATATCATGATTTTTTTTTCCAGATTCAAGCTGGTCTTTATACCATTTTAGGAAATGCTATTCCTGAGCTATCTTGTCCACCATTTAAATTTCTATTTGGATTAATGTAACTGCTTCTCATAATTCATGTATCTGGTCTTCTTTTTGCCTATTAGATTCCTACCTAACATGCTTAGGATTCCTGGATTCCACTCTGCCAGTCTTTCCTGAAATCGTAATTGTTCTTGTCAGAAAAAAAAATGCCTATCACCTTAAAGAGCTTAAAGAGTTATTAGTGAGATCCTTGCATTAAGAAGCTATGAACCTAACCACCTTGGGTATTTATTTGCTTTCTCCAACATCCCATATTTAATTAAGATGAAGCAAAAGGCAGTGATTTTATTTATTTATTGGATTTATATCCCGCCTCTCTTCCCCCAATGGGGAACTCCAGGCGGCGGTGATACTACATATCCAGCAATTCTTAGGAAAAAAACCAGATTATTTCTTTTTCCCTATGGGGACATATTTTCTGTTCACCCTGGACTGGGTATTTAGAAAGCCTCAAAATATTTTTGAATTCTCAAGAATTTGATGTGGGAGGTCAAGCTGATGCTGCTATGGATAAGATGAAATTTTTGATAATTCCAAGAGTTTTGATTTCCAGCTTTGGAGATGTCTTCATATGGACTAGGATGCCAGAAGATGTTTTAAATTAACAATTTAAATTAACAGCTTAATATTTTAAATTACAGTCTTTCTGGATCCAGAATGATCCCTTGTTGGAAAATATTAGCAGAGTTTTGAGATTTCATTACAATAAAATCTAGAAATGACAACATGTGTTGACTAATATTGTTACTCTAATGAAAATTATAAAGATTCTCTCCTACTGTTTGCAGGAACCCTAATTTTAAGTGCATGGTTTAAAATTTAATTGTTTACCTGGAAGGGAACTGTGCAATTTCCCCCTTTTTTTAAACCATAATTTTATTAAATATTGTAATTACAACCTAAAGACTAATACAAACTAAAAAAAATATAGAAGAAATAAATAGCAAAAGTAGAAGGGGTAGAAAAAAGGAAAAATAGAAAAGAAATAAGAGAAAGAATTAAAAAAAGAAATACATAACGAATTGTCCTTCCACCTTTATAAGTGGTGAAGTGGTATATTTCATAATAAGTATAAACAAGTATAGTAACTTCCCACCTTGTCAAATACAAGAAAAGATAGCTTCTTCCCATATCCCATCTCTCCATTCTGCTTTTTTCCTTGTCCCCCATCTTTATTCAGTCAGGCAGAAAAATGTCTGGAGTGCTGTAAGTTCATTGTTTGGGCTGCTTTATTAAATGAACTTCACATGCCTAAGGGAAAATATTTCGTACTGGAGAATAAATACTGTACTTACAAATTTCTTTATACAAGATATTTTCATTGTACTTAGAATTATTGTGATAAATACTTGAAAATAAGGTGTCAGAAAGAAATGTATAAGAACCTAAATTATTTTGACAGTTTCCAGTCCTCAGTTTTGACATGTGATCATTTTTATTTTCTTATTCTCTCCTGTGTGACAGCTGCATGTGGTGGAAATCTTACAGGTCCAGCAGGTGTTATTTTATCACCAAACTATCCACAGCCGTATCCTCCTGGGAAGGAATGTGATTGGAGAATAAAAGTAAACCCTGATTTTGTCATTGCTTTGATATTCAGAAGGTATTATTGCAAGAACTGTGTTTCCTTTTAAAATGTCACATTCAAAAATTGCACGCTACATTAGTGAGCCTGGCTAATTACTTTTTAAAACTATGCCAAAGGCAGGGCTGAATGATGTGTATCTGAGTATTTGGGGTGTGGGGTTTTGTTTTTTTGTTTTGATAGCATGTTAACTTTAGGGCATAAATATTGTAATTTTCAGGGCTTCCCCATTTTAATATGTTGGGAAACTATCTTGAGCGTGTTCGACAATAATAATTGGGAGAGGGGCATGCTGAAAAAATGAGACTTGGAAGCTAATTGCTGCCTATCTATGCCTTACATCTTCATCAGTGCTTCATGACACATAAAACAAGTAATGACATGAGAAAAATATATGAGTTACTAAAGGATCCATCTACTCCTACGTCTATCAGGAGGCATATAGTTTCTGCCTGTCTCTACCTTTTTCTTGTGATCAAATTATAGAAGTGCCAGATGTACCCTATCTCTTATAGTGTCAGAAAAGAAAAACAATTATGGTGAAGAAAGCTGCCATAATTTGAAACTGCTAATGCAATAACTGGACTCAATAGCGTAGTTTAATTTTCCACTTAAATCCTTTCATACTCCCAGATACAAAAATATTTTAATAAGGTTCTAAAAACCAAGTCATTGCATGACCAGAATGAAACCTCATGTAAACTTAATCAAGTTTCTAAACTAAGCCTGGGTTTGTGTAGTTGAATGATTATAAGGCTGAATTAAGTAAATTAATAACCTCGTTTGTGTTGTTTCTATGAAGATAGATTGAAAAAAAAAACTTGCAATTTTTTTTAAAAAGCTTACCATATACTTGTAGAGTGAAAAACAGTGTAATGAAATATTTCACAAATAATCTAATTTACATTGATAAACCACTATCAGAACACTACCTAGAAAACTGTATGGGTGCAATCAAGCTCAATATAAACTTAGTTTAATTCATAATTTTTACTTGATTACTAAGGAGCCTGGTGGCTCATGCAGCTAGAATGCTGGGTGACAAGTTAGCAAACCCACATTCAAGACCTGAGTGCTGCTGTGGGGTGGGGTGAGCTCTCGTCCTTCCTCCAACTCCTGCCAGGGATATGAAAAGAGCACCTAACTGGGTGTTTCTCAGGCAACAATGATGTTACCGGCTAATCCTTTCAACCCAGAAGCACCTCAGTGCTTCTGACACAAATGCAATGCGACTTGATTACCAAGTGGATGCTGGTAGGGCAGACTCCGCCCAACTTTAGCTAGTATGCCACCTGTGGCCTTTTTTGATATGGGAGGTCCTGATGACAATCCCTCATACCCTCATTACCTAGATTATTACAAAACTAGATTATTGCAATATGCTCCTTTTGAACTGAATTTGAAGGTTATCCAGAAACTTCAGCTGTAGTGAAATATGGCAGCCCACATGCTAGTGGGTAAAAGCCATTTTAGCAGCTTGGTCCTATCTTTTGGGCACTACATGGGTTACCTGAATGTTTCTGAGTATAATTCAAAGTCCTGGTTTTGAGCTATATAAACATTGTATTATTTTATAATGGGAACTTTTTTCTCCAAGGAGAATTTGCCTACTCATTTGTGGTCAGCTGGAGAGTTCCCTTTTTCTTCAGATGTGAGAGTGGTGTTTCTTAGGTTTAGACAGCCCCTAAGTATTTAGAGTTTATAAATGAAGCAAAAGTGTTGTTATTTCATTAGGTTTTTACACCATGGAGTCTTTCATAGTGAGATTTTTTAAAGACACTTGATTGATTGTTTATGTTTATTTATTTGTTCAATACATATGGCAACCCAATTCAGAATAAGTCTGGACAGTTTACAAGGCAGTCCTTTAGCTAGTGCCTCCTTCACAATTACGAGTTAATGAGAAAGTAACTTTATGACCAATCCTCACATTTATGACTTTTCAGGTCTGTAAAGCAAAGCAAAGATCAAAAGGACAGTCACAGTTTCACTTAGTGATTGTTTCACCTAACAACCTGTCAGTCACAGTTGTGATTATTAAATGAGAAGTACCTGTGCAAAAATTGAAAAACAAGATAAAAATATCAACCTTAACCATTTCTGACATTTTTAGTTTATTTATCATATACTAAGTGACAACAGAAGGTCCATGATAATTATTCAAATACTCCCAGTTGAAGGAGAGCAGCTTGTCTTCTCTTCAATTGACAATGATAGTGACTTTCTTCTTCCACAGTAAATCAACCAATTAATCACTAACAGTTGCAGGAATATATTTAAAACAATTCAAACACCAAAACATTACTTACGATGTTTATTAGGATGTGCATGCATATGTTTTATATATTGACTGTGTAAACCCTATATATCTTCTCCTAAGTAAGTTTTTTTTTTATCTTCTCCTAAGTAAGTTAATAATCACAACTGTGACTGAAAGGTTGTTAGGTGAAACAATCA
>JANHGC010004425.1:69994-80333 GCA_027560395.1 Boaedon fuliginosus | reverse complement strand
CGCCGCCGCCGCCGCCTTCGGTTTGCTTGCTGGAAGGAAAGCAGGGGCGCTAGGACCTTGGCGCGCCGGCCAGCCGGCCAGCCAGCTGCCGGCAAAGCCCCGGCAGCCCGCGAGACTCCTCCTCGTTTCCAGTGTCAAACTTGACATCAGGCTGCCGAGCGGAGCATGGTAACTTCTTCTCCTGCCCTCCGGAGCGCTCACCTCAGTGGCATGCTCCGGGAAGAGATGCAGCTCGCGCTGCCCACTGCCCCAGCATGGATTGTCGCTTCCCCAGCCGCCTTCTTCTCCTTCTCCTCCTCCTGGGCTGTACGCTCGGCTGCTGCTGGGCAGATCCCAGCCTTTACCCGACCAACGAAGGTAAGCCGAGGAGAGGCGCTTCCCTTTTTTTTTCGCGGAAAGCCGGGGAGTGTGGAACGCCACGCTCGCCAATCCCGCGGCCGGTGGCTCTTTTTGAAGGGGGTCCCGCGAGGGCGGCCACCGAAGAGCGATACGAGCTGCGCGGCGTCCATCTCGGCCCCCCGGGCGCCTTTTTTTTTTTTTTTGGTGGGGCGTAGCGCTGTGAACGGGCAAAGTTGGTTCGGGCGCGCCTTGGGGGCTCGCTGCCTGCTACGGCCCCGAGTCCCTGAGTTTTCCCCTCTTGGGATGCTGCAGGTTGAAAGAGGAGAGCCGGCGTTTGTTGCCCCAGCGGCGGCTTGGCTGTCGCACTGTTGAAGCGGGTGCCCGCCCGGCGCAAAGTGACTTGGATCCCAGGTTATCATGAGTAGGGCGTGTAGCTTTGATTATTAGCATAAATGCGATGGCGCAGCGGAGCAACCTTCCCGGGGAAGCCCTACCGGGCAATCAATCGCCTTCCTTCCAAGGCGGGGAGGAAGAGTAAACTAGCCGGGCAACTATTTTTATTTATTTATTTATTTATTGGATAAAAGCAAACATTCGGGAAGAGGAACAAAGAGTAGATTGGGAGAACACGAGACGGGGCTTCCCAAAAAAAACGACGCTTCATTCTCTATCGCCTTTTCTTTTGATTCGGTAACGAGAGACGTGGTTTTTATCTTGGACTAAACGAGGGGAAGGAAAGCAACGCGTTTTACCCGGAGATACCTCCACGAGTTTATGAGAGCAAAAAAGACTTCTTTGGCAGAGATCACAGCTTGTGGCTCATTTACACCTATGGTTGTGACGTAATTGCACCGAATCATTCTACGGGAAATAATTAATGAAATAAGAGCCCAGTAGTCCACCCGCTGAAAAAAATGTTTGCTATAGAAATGAATGTTCGCATTTTCAAGCGTTGCTTTATTAGTTTGCGTCACAAACTTTAGATGTAATAAACGTTGCTTTAAAAAAAATCACCTATCTTTGGTGGGACTTAGGGGGCATCACTTATTTTGCTGTAAAAATTGAATGTTATAATTCAAATAGGTACAATATGGGTCAGAAGTGATTACTGTGATTTCAAAACCTATATTTCCAGGGGGAAAATGATGTTTTCCCAACATAATAGAAGATATGCCACACACATATTCCGTAATGCATCATTGAAGTTACAGCATTAAACATTCAATCTTCAACAAGACTATTCAAACACACTTTGTGTGTGCAAAACGTGCAGGCCAAAAGGGTGGGCATAATTCATATTCAGTAACTGTACAAATGTTGCACCTGCTTGATCATTGCTAGTTTAAGGGATTTCTAAATGTTTCTGTTTTCTCTTGCATTTGCAATAGGAAAAGACAGACTTATTTATTTATTTGTTGGTTCTGCTTTGAGGAGTGCTATATTCAGGAACAGTGCAGAAATTATTTTTTTAAGTAACCAACCAGTTTATTTCAGAAAGAAAAAAACTCCTTTGTAAAAAAAAAGCACAGAGAGTGTATGTGTGTGTCTAATTTGACTATATATATATTAGATTCATTATTAGTGTAGACAAATAATGAGTAGAATGTATGTAGCTGATAGGAAATCTCTTTCTGGAAACACTATTCTGGAGTTATGTGAAAGTCTTATCAGCAAAACTCAAGGATAATACACAACAGAGCAATAAACCATCTAGTGTGCTGGCAGGCAAATCATATTACATATTAAGATAGCAACTGTTATTATATAAACCTTTTAGGATTGTATCTGTTATATCTGTTATTTAGTGTGTGTGTATGCACAAATATATATATATATGCTTTTTGCTGTTTGAATGTGGCATAAAATTGAATTTATTGTCCACAGGTGATACTGTTTGGGCGATATGTTTTCTTTTTTCCAGTTTATGTAGTTGGATTCTTTTGTTTCTTACTTTTAGGATGGGTGGGTAATAATAGATACTATACAATATTCCTTACTATCATAATAACCTAGCTGATTAAGCTATATCATTAATTTTTAAATGTAAAGCAAGAATATTTATTTAAATTGTCCAAACTTTGAAATAAGTATATTATAAGTAATATTAAGTTTTTAAAATTTTGTAATTTGAATTAGGTGTGTGATATCGAATAAATACGGGAAAACATACAATAAAAATATAGAAAAATGTGTTTCTGTTTGAGTAAACTGGATGTTTTTTTCGACATTCAAATAAAATATATATTTTTAAACTGTATTATTTGACATAATTTCCCTATATTTGAACTGTTTATAAAATAATATAACTAAAATGCACTGATGAAAGAATCACTATTTTCTGAATTTGTTAAAAAGGCATGCCTATCTATAAATGGAAAAACTAAACATGCAGTTATATTTAATTACCTGTAAAGTTAGCCATATTGTAGTAATAGGACCTGAATGGGCCTATACAAGGATTAATCCTTTTTCTTCATACCATCTACTGGTGAATTAATGACCAAAACACTTAAAAATATTTTGCAGCTCTACATATGACTTGATCTATGATTCTGCCGAAGAGCAGAACAAATTGTTTATATGAATTTATACATACTTTTGTTAACTTATTACTTTTAGGTTTGTATGTCTGTATTTTTTTTTTAAAAAGCATTTGTTTCCCATACTATTTGATTGTTATGGTTATATGGCATATTACAGAAAATATTTAATATTATAGCCATTCTGGAGTAGGAGCACATGATATCTTTCATTGAAACGCCAATTAAGCAAGAGGTGGTAAAATGTAATTTTCTTCAGTGCTATTTAATATAGTATTAATTAAATTGAAATCTGTTCTAAGGATATTGAGTCAAAGAGGCATTTAAACAATCTCAAATTGTTTTTAAATATATTGATTATAAAGAGAAAAAGTTGTGAAGAGTTAATCATGTAACTGTTAATAGTAAAATGTTATAGAAATTAATGTCTCAATAATGGATATAATTTATTCCTTGCTGAACTTTGAATAGATTTTTTTAAAATAATAATAGAAATTGAAGTCTAAAAGCACATACTTATAACTTCCCTCTTTTTTCAATTCAAGTTGGACTTTTCAAGAGCCTCCTAGATTTTCTGGAATACAGATAACCCACCGTGGTTAATTGGAAACATGTTTAAAGTTGCACTTTTTGCATCATTAACTAAATAAATAATAATTGCAATTTTGTAAACCCCCCCCCCCCAATCCATTTCTATAATGATACTATTTGCTCCTGGTTACTGGCAACCTTAATTTAACAGTTTTATAACCTGCAACAGTTAACACTTGACCTGGGTCATTAACAGGATTATCAGCAAATTGGTTTAATCTTTTACTGACAACCTGAATTGCTTCAATAATATTTTGACTATGCAGACAGGAAACTTCTTTTAACCTCTCAAATCTCACATAAAGAATTTCTTATGAATACAATTTTCACTCCCTACCGTTCCCAAGTCACTAGAAATATACATCTGTTCATGGTTACCGTCAGGCTATACTTTGGTAAACAAGTAACACAAAGTATTTCAGTTTACAATATATTTGTAGTTCTGGTTACAATATGTGAATATTTCCTTATATGACTTTGTCCTAACTATATAACTACATTGGTTCACTAGTTAGCTATATTAGTCTCCAAAAATAGTTTAATGTTTATAATAGTTTAAAAATTTGTGAAGTTAGTAGCAATGAAGTAGATCAGGAATACACAGAGTAACCCAAATATATATGTTTGCATATAAGTTTGTGTTAAATCTATATTCAAAAAACTTCTAACAAAATTCAACTTTTGTTTTCGTTCAAACAAAACAAATAATTACAAGTAATATTATTTATGTTGTACATGTATCCATTTTTAAAAAATTAATTCTCTGGAATGTTCTTCAGTTTTTCTGCAGAAGTTATACATCAAGTATAAGGAGAGCAAAGCAATTGCAATTGTATGCTGTTGCTCCCATGTACTTATTACTGTCTAGAGTAGTAGCCAGTTGTTACAAGGGTTATAATGGATCCTATTTCAGGAATTTTATTTCATTATAATGTATATTTTTCAGTATGTGATAATATAAGTTTTTAAAAATGAAAGGCAAATCTGATATCACCTGAATGATAGATGAAGTCATTTACAAGACTCAGCATAATTAAAGTTCCAGTTTTATGACTATCTAGCTCTTCATCTTCTCACTTATTAAACCCTGCTGATGCCTGTTTAATCCCTGCTGTTGAGCCAGACCAAATGACAGTGGCTTAAAGTAGTTCAAGTATATATAGGTGCAACGATTTGTCCAATTTCTGATCTGCTTAAAATTTAACATTATTCTAGCACATTAAAAAAAACAGCGTTTAGGCAGGCATGTGTATTAGTGCTGTGCCTGAATGAAACAGCTGCTATAAAACTAAATAATCAAAGTTGTAATGCAGAATCTAAAGTTGAGTCAGGACAGTTTTGAAAAAGTGCTTTGGTTGCTCCAACACAACTGGAGTACATTATAATGACTTGTTATTATTGTTGTTGTTGTTGTTGTTATTATAGAATTGCACATGCCATGCCTGGGCAACAAAAATCCAAACAGTCAAAGAGTAAAGAGTGCCCCTAGATTTTTTCCAGATATGATTCACCTAATAGCCATTAAAAGTTACATCAATATAAAACTCAAAATTTTGTCACTCCTTTTTCTGATTTCAAATTTAGGTTAATATTTATTTGATTGTATAAGCCACCCAACTTCAACGGACTCATAATACAGTTAAAGTTCGACTTAAGAATCATGCTTGTCTTAATATTTTCTAACAATGATTGATTCATTGGATAAACTTGCAGTCCAGTGAATGAGACATTTTGAATTTAGAACACATGATAAATATAAGAAGCCAAATGTAAAACTATTATCATAGCTTAACCAAGACCTTGCGCAGCACTTGTGCTTAGGAAAAACTAAGCAAATGCTGGTGGAAGAAATTAAGATAATGGGTTAAAGAATTAAAAGTACATAAAACTTTAGAAACCAGCCAGCTTTAAATAAGCAGTAAACAGCTTCTTTGAAGAAGAAAAGGTCTTGAAAAATCAAAACATGTCGTAAGGGTTTGCCATTTCAATAACAATCCATATGATCAGTGTAACGATATTATCTTTACTAATATTTGTCAAAATGTAGGAATTCAAACATTGCCCTTCTGGATAAAGGTACTATGGAGCAAATTTTGTTTCTGTGCAATAAATTTTGCTTCCCTTTTGTTCAAGATTGCACCATTTTTCATTAAAGTAGTTATATAGCTTGTTTGATTGAGATAATTGTTACTGAATGAAAGGTTTAATAGCAAAAATGCAGGGTGTTTTTTTTTTCTCTTTTGCAGTGAGGAGTCTGGTATTTATCACCAGCAAGGGTCACTACAGAGCTTTTATCAACAGCAAGAGTAGCCGATGGCAGAATTTTTGAATTAAGGCGCTTGCTGTTCAGCTAGGCACGATTCAATTTATTTATATTACAACCACACTTGATTTCTATTGAACTATTTGTTTGCATAATGGAGGCATAGATGATATAAAAGAATAAACCCATATTGTCATACAAGAGATTTAAAAAGTGTGCATTTATTTCCTTGTATTGAAATTATCAAAAAGAACTTTAGGGTATAATAATCAGAGTAAAACCCATAGTTGTATCCTAGCTTGCTTACTCAAATATGAAACTCATTGGGCCTCTTGGGATTTGCTACCAGGAAAAATAAAAGTTAGAAATGCTGTGTGTGTGTGTGTCTATCTGAGAGTGAGAGAGAGAGAGAGAGAGAAAGAGGGAGAAAGAGAGAGAGAGAGAGAATGATTGCATTAAAATCAATATTCTATAAGAGTGACATTCAGATATTTTTAATAAAAATATATAAATCCTAGACTTAAATTCAACTATTTCCATCTCTCAGTGTAATTGACTTCTAAGCAAAGGTATTAAGGCTGTCTTATTATGGTTAGTCACAGCTAGATGTTTAGATTGGATTTAGCATTGTTGTCTACCTGTTGAATCCTTCCCAAAGACCCAGGATAGGGAGATGTTTTTTAAATATTAAAGGTATTGTCACAGATTGTATGGTGTTGCAAGTGAATCTGTTTTTTCACAATCGACTAATGGTGGTTTGTCAATGCCGACGGTGTTCAAGAGGTGCTCCAGATGTTTGGAATTGTACCAAAAGTGTCTACTACTGTTGGTACTATCTTTGCTTTCTTTTCCTACAGTTATTCTACTTCTACTTGTGTTTTGTGATTTTTCTCCAATAGTTTCTCTTATATTCTGCTGTCTCCAGTACTGCAACATTCATGATCCAGAATTTTTTGTCATTCTTATCTGCATTTGTTAAATCTGGTGGTAGGTGCCATTCTTGTTGAATACTAAAGTCCCAGAGCACATTAGTTTCTTCATGGTTTATTATTTTGTCTACTTTGTAGTCCCACCAGTTCTTGCTTACAGGCAAATGGTAGTTATTGCAGATATTCCAAAATGCCATTGTTGCTCTTTGTAATTAGTCTGTGCAATTTTCTTCTAACAGCTAACTAAGTGGTCTGTACTTTCTCTTCCTCCTCCTCCTTCTTGGGTCTGTCATTACTCATTCTTGCAGGATCCTCAATTCTATTAAGAATTATGAATGCCAATCTTAATCATATATTAAAACAACATGATAATGGGTTTAGAAGTATTTAACTGTGTAGTTTAGAAAATTAACTAAAATGTAGGTGTTTGTTTTTGAATTGAATGTGTATGTGTGTAGATATGTGTGTGTGTTTATATATATATATAAATATATATATATATACTTACAAAAACAAATATATATATAATATATATATATATATATATATATATACGGTATACACACACACACACACACACACACACACACATATATATTCAATTCTAAAACAGATACATGCATTTTAATTTTCTTTCTTTTAAATAGTTTACTAAGTATAAATAAACTTTCTCTATACACACACAAACTTACTATTTAACAGAAAGAAAATTAAGTAAAAAGTAGGTGTTTGTTTTAAATCTAGGTGTTGTGTTTAAATTCAAATTATAACCAGTGCACAAAATGTTGAGCAGTTAACTGTTATGTTTTCTGCATTAAAATATTTTTAAAGATACTTTATTCAGTGGATCTTAATTTATAGATTTAGCTGCATACAGCATAGCCTTGAAAAACTGTTTTGAATAAACCATTAACATGCAACTATTTAAAAATAAAAGCGCTTACTATAATCCAATCACAGTTAATTTAAATTCCATTAATTTGAAATAGGAAATATTCTGAGGCCTTAATTCTATCATTGATGTTGGATACTTAAAATTTGTAGTAGTTTGGTTATAAAAAGCCTACTGGGCTTCCCAAATAAATGTGCTGCAGTAATTTAACCATGATTAATACTATCTGAAATTCTGAACTGAGCGTGTGATTCTGGCAGCAGGTTAATCAATTAAATAATTACATAGAATTAATCAGAAATTGCCTAATCCAGAGACTATTTTCAATTGTATATAGTCAATTAAACAAATCAACATAAACCCAATGAAAAATGCAATACAATCAATGAAGCTCAAGGCTTCGGTGAATGACTATGATCTTAACTTGATTTTGGAAATGAAGCAACAATATCTTGTTATCCTGAAATGCTATTAACTGAAATCCATAATATTTCCAAAGTTTTACATTTCAGCTTGCTTGCAAAATTTACAAATAGCAAATAGAGAGGTAAAAAGCAATTGAGATATAAAAATAAAGATAATACTACTTGAAATAAACTGTTGGGAGAGACCAACAAAAGACTAAAAGGCTAGCCTACCAAGCCCTTGTTGAGGATTAACGAAACCATACAAAATTAATTCTTTAACGTGGGGAGGCATTATTCAAATTGATGCACTGTAAGTGAAAACTTTTAGGCAGCTTTTTTGTAAAATAATGTATATCCTGCTGTTTTGGCAGAGTGAGGAAGAAAATCCCATTAATCTGGTGGAAAAAATATTGGGAAAAGAATAAAAGCCCACCAAACAAACAGTAGTGGAAACATACAAGAAGTTTGAGAGTGAAATAAGCTTGCACGTGGGAGAGAATTACAGCACACAATTACATTAGATGAATTCATTTGGTATTCTTAAAAAAGCCTGGTTCTGTTTTCAGAATTCAGTGTTGAAAATTTTATACACATATCAACCTATCAACTTGTGTTTTATTGTTTTGTTTAGGTTGCTCTTACAGAAATAAGGAATTTGGGGAATAACAAATCTTGGTTGTCTAGCGCTTTGCTGGATCTAAACATGGATAAAAACAAATGTGAAACATTGTAAGGTAATATAATAGACAGTGATGTTTTCAAAATATTTTTCTTTATATTTGTATCACTTCTACAAATCCTGGCAAAATTCATGTTTGTCTTTGTGAACTCTCCTCTCTATTTTGTACAGTTCTGTGCAAGTTTACAGAGATATTACTTTTACTTAGTCCAAAAGTAATTTCATATGAGGATAAGACTACCTGATACATAGACATTAAAACTTTAAGAAATGTTATTCCTAGATGATTTTCATTTGCTGAAATACTTGTGTTTCAATTTTAGTTAGAATTGTCGATTTATTATTTTTCATTTTTTCAGAAACAATATTCTGGATTTATCTACATAGTTTTATGGAAAACCTCTCACCACTTCCCCCCACCCCACCAAAGAATTTTTTACAGTTATTCTAAGAATGAGAGCACTTTAAAAATACTTTTTGTTTTTCCTAAGGTATTAGAATTGCCTCTTTATAAAATGTTCTTCCACTTGAGCTCAGTCCTGGTGACTTATATGTACAATACAATAATATTGGAAAGAGCTAGAAGGTGTTTTTTTTCATTGCTTTTTGTGGACTGCTTTTTTGACTTCACAATCTTTTCCACAGTCATAGTCTTCTTCTCAGAGTGATAATTATATCCCAACATACTTGTCTTCCAAGAACAGACAAGGTCTATTATTTTAATTTTATTCTGCTTTGTATTGTATCCTCTAGCCTACTTACATATTAATGAATAAAATCTTGTGCTGAATTGTTATCAGAAGACAATAAATTAATAGACTATTTAAAAAGAATAACAAATTGGAAAGTACGTTGCAGGTCTTCTAGTCCAACCCCCTGATCAAGCAGGAGATACTATATCATTTTAGACAAACGATAGTTGAATCTCGTATTTAAAACTTCCAGTGTTGGAGCACCCACAACATCTGGAGGCAAGCTGTTCCACTGGGTAATGTTCTCACTGTCAGAAAATGTCTCCTTGGTTCTAGGTTGGTTCTCTCCCTGATTACTTTCCACCCACTGCTTCTTGCCTTGCCTTCAGGTGCTCTTCCTTGTGGCAGCCCCTTAAATCATCATGGATTAATTTAATGATGATTTCAACTGACTAAATCTGAATGCAACTGCTATAGAAAGGCAACAATGCATATCATTGATCTCATGCCAGATCAACAACTATTCATCCTGTTTGAAACAGTAAAAAGTGGATCAAAAGGTATGTCCTTTCAGAGCTACCTACAAGTGCTCTATGAATTGCATGGGTGAAAAAGTAGTTTAGGAAACACATTGGGAGACTGGAGTCGTCTCAAGAGCATGGTGTTGAGTTTTGGGGGAAATGAAATAGGTGAGAAAACACCTGCTTCCTAGTCAAGAAAAAAAATAATAAGTAGAATCAATGCATGTATACTAATTTTTAATAGTCTGAGAAAAAAGACTTGTACCAAGCCTGCAAGTACTGGAATAGGAGATAAATAACATACAAAACATTGGTGGTTTTATAAGTAAGAGATGCTGCAGTCGTCTATATTTCTATTTCTCTTTATCTTAATTAAGTCATTTCAAATGTCAAAAATGGGGGAGAATGAAAAATTATAAAAGAACACTAGCGACTTCCTACAAAGAAAATGCCTATAAAATGCTCTATAGATGGCACATGCCACCA
>JANHGC010004425.1:58452-69894 GCA_027560395.1 Boaedon fuliginosus | reverse complement strand
TTTTATTTGTTTGACCCATCTGATTACAGAAGCATCTATATTTCCCTTAAAGAAACAAAATAAAAATCTGTATTTCCCATCAATTTTATAAATGTTCTATAGGTGAAACAGGATGATTTGAAATGTTCTGGAATCTTACCCTAGGCTTATACTTGAGTCAATAAGTTTTTCCAGTTTTTGTAGGTAAAAATTACGTACCTTGGCTTATATTCGGGTCAGCTTATATTTGAGTATATATGGTCTATAGTGTTACTTTTTCAATATTCAGATGAAAAAAGGGTTGAGACCTGAGTCCTGATCAACATTTATGCAACAAAGTTAATTTTAGGTAATCAGTTAACATTTTAAAAAGTAGCATGCACATACAGTATCTGTATGCATGTATGTGCACTGGTGTCAGTTGTAGAACATTTGATAGAATTCTGCATGATTTGGGATACTTTGAATGTTTCAAGTTTAATAATTGTACAGTAACTATTTGTTTGGTTTAGTGCAGTAGGGTCAATTTCGTAAATTTAGAAAATGAAATAATTATCTCTTCTAAATGGCTTCCTCTTAAATTTTGTTACCAATAGTTTTGATCTAGTGATAACAACTAGTTTTACATTATAGATATTTTCATATATTTCCATTTTTGTGTCTACGATAATCTTGCTGTGGTTATATGTAAAGACTACTATTTTCTGCTATTCAAAAAGTAATGCTAATTTTAAAAATTCTCTGAATCACTGTATTTTAAACCAAAGTGCCATAGTTTTTTTTACATGTCCACAAACATGATAAAATGATTATTGTTCACATTCTCAACACAAATTTGAAGCATCTTTTTACATTCTAGTTTCATTGTTCTTGATAGTTGCATGTCTATCATTTGTATACAATTCCATTTCAAATTCTGTCTCACATTATTCAATATCATAAATTCTTATACTTTTAATCTTTCTGATAACTGTAAATATGAAAACTATTGACAACTATGTCCTTCTGTCATCAGTTATTCTTTTGATTTGATTTTCTTTGTAATAAAATTGTAGATTGCCTATAATAACTCATCTCTAAAATGCTTCTTATGCTGAGAACCATAAAGGTCCTTTTTTGTATAGCCTGTGTTTGTATGACTTTGTCATACCACAAAACCAAATCTCAGGGCACGTTGTTTTAATTCTAAAAAAAAAGTATTTCTCAGCAACACCCAATCTTTCATCCAAACCAAGCCACCAAGTTGCAAAACACAATTTCAGATCAGGTTAATCAAATTCCGTCCTCCTCTTTCCTTTGCATATTGTAATGCTTTATATTTAATTCATAGCTTTTTTCTCTTGCCATACAAAACTTATCTTTGCCAATGTTTAATGGTACAAAAATTGTCAAAACCAGTATTGTCCAAAATAAAAACATCCTTCTGAGCACAGCATTCATCTTTATTCCATAAATTATCCCCAACAATTATAATTTTTCCCATCTTAGCACATTTTTTTTAATTTAATTCCATATCTTAACATAATTATTTGAAATAACAAATAGTTATTTGTGATAGTGATACCCAAATATTTTAGTTTTTTCCCTCTATGTTAAAATCAGTTTTCTTCACCAAGAAAACTCTTTTGACCCTTTATTTTCATATTGTCATATCTTTGCCTTCGGGTTTCTATTCAGATCTTAAAAATTAATCACTCCCCCCCCCCAAGCTTTTTCAGGCAGCCAGACTAAAGAGCCACTGCTTTCAACCTTAAAGTAATTTTTCATTTTTCTGATCATTCATTTTTCTAAACATTCGTTAAAAGAATAACGGAGAAGAGGAGTAGTCAGTTGCATGCAAGATTTGAACACTTGGGAATCAATTTTGAAAGTTGTATCTTCCTAACGCATAGGATGTATCTATTGTTTTAAAGAATTTTTAAGCACTAAAGAGTCAGCATAATACCTGCAGTTATTGGAGTGCATATGCAATTTTAAATAATTAAATAATGAAATTCATTTTTGAAGAGGCAAACATTCAACTGTGCTAACATTATTGTGCAGTCTGCATGCACGTATCCACACATGGAAACTGGGCCATGTAGTTTTTAAATATTATATATGCCTGTAAACAGTCCTGGTGTTGTTTTACCTCCAACCAAAGACTAGCTGGATTCTGCCTCAGGATAGCTTCTGTGCTTTCCCTAATATGAATTACATGCTTTAATTTTGCATATATTCATATTTATTTATTTATGTTACTGTTTTGTATAGAAAACTTTGATTTTCTCTGTGTTACCATTTTTCTTATAAGTGTAAATTAACAACTACAATAATGAAAGAAGTGCAAAACTTTCACTTCCTCTGACATTTGAAAAAAATGTTCAGATGGTAAAAAATTCTGTCTTCAGTGATTATCTTTTTTAATAACTATTTTAATAATTTGTTCAGCAATTGTCAATTTTTGAAATTGTATTATGTAAAAATAAAAAAGGAATTTATTTATGCAGGAATAAACTCTAAAACTATGCTTTTATTCATGTAGATTTTTATCTTGTCCTATTTAATTTCAAAAGAAGCTGCAAATCTATTATAATGTAAAAATCCAAGAAAGGCTTACAGTTCTAACAAATCAAAGTTATATATATGCACGCAGCTTAATTGTAGTATCCACTTAAAAGTAATTAAGTTTACATGAAATCCAATTTAACATCTTCATAATTATTTATTGATTGGATGTTCCCATTTTAGATGTAGAAAAGCTGAATTTAATATGATATGGAAGAATAGTGATCACATTCCTTACATTTTGAGTGTTGGTTAATAATAAGGAATAATAATGATGAATAATCATTGATAAGCTTGACACAGCTACCTTCAATGATGTGAAGTAGCAAAAGAAGAAACATATCTATACATTTTATCTAATGTAAATAATTTTTGCATTTGCATGTTGGTATTAGCTATCCAAGGACAAAACAGGTATTACCACATGTTGTTTTCCTCTCCCATCCCAAACCAATAGCAGCATTGCAAGAGAAAACTTAGGAACTTTCAGATTTTTTTAAAACTCACTTATGTTGCTTTCCCTTTATTGTTTTTAAAGAATATAACACCCTTTATAATTTTTACTTTGTGTCTAACTGAATAAGAGATTTTATGAGTATAGTTGTAGAATTCACTTTTTCATTAAATATACAACACAGAGTATATATTTTAAATGATAGTTGAATTTAAAACAGTTTCTTAAAACTGTACCTTTCTTCTTTCTTGATTTTAATCATAAACATCCTGCAATGAATGTAAGATTGATCCTGCAAACCATGTTTTCAAAGTTCAGATGGCACAAATAACTATTATTATGTTCAAGATTATGATGCTTCCAATTTCCAACTAATGAATGTAGTGGATACAGACAATCAAAACTTCCTGTATTTAATCATACCAGGAAATGATAGGTTCTCTTTTTGAATTGGCCTACTCTGCATTAGAGGCTGTAGATATGCTGTTGCCTTGTAATGGGGGATGAACATTATAGTAATTTCTGTGAATTCAATTTAAGTATATCTTTAGATTTCTTGGGTAGTCACTTCGATGATGATGAGCAATTCTCAGTATTGTAAAAGGCCACTGTTTGCACTCTGCTTTGGAACCAAATCCCATACATAGTGAAGCCCAGTTTTCAGTTATATGCTGTTCTTATTTCAAGTTCTCAAATGAGACGTGCTTATAAACAGGACATCAGCTGGTATTGAGGCTGTGGCTTCTCTTAAAGTTGGTCACAGTTGAGTTTGCGGTGGATGTGCTGGAAACAGAATTTTTAGAAAAGGACACTGTTAATAATAGACAGTTGGTATGTCTGTTGGTATGGTGGAACAGGCTGTAAATACCCTGATGTTCTGTACTGTGGGTAAACCTATTTTTTTCCCTTAGGGGGAAGGAAATTGGGTAATTTTCACTCTTGCAATTTGCATCCTGTTCCAATGTCTGTTTATTCCAAATAAGTCCCACTGGCCTGGCAAGCTCTACTGCCAAATAATCAAATAGGTATGTAGGTTTGCAGGGTTTGCGTCTATAAACTGCTACACAATTTGAAAGTAAGGTGTCTCTGTTTTATGGTTTTTAAGTTATTTACTTGCCATAGGATAATTGAATTACATTATAAGATCCTTTGAATTATACTTCAGGTGTTTTAATTATAGAAAATTATAGAAAATTATACAAATTATACATTATACAAAAATAGAATTAAATAATTCAGGATAAGCATCGCATAGCGTTAGATCATTATGAATTGTGTTTTATTAAAGTGTTAATGTAATATTACTTGCAGAAGATAACCCCTGCATTTTCAGAGTTCATTTTTATTACTATCATTTCATCTCACATAAATAATACCTGCCACAAATATTGTACTGGAGAACTATTTTCCAATAGGTCTTTTGTGCTCTGTTCCTGTCTGCAAATGCAAATGGTCAACAGTATTGGTTGAAAGTATAATTTGGAATATACTATCCCGAGAGTAAAGTTGAAAAATAAATTGCCAAAACATTTCAGAATCTTCTCTGAGGAGGCAAAATCATACATTTTTCATGAACTCATAATATTAACAAAATAGTTTGATATTTCAGATGTTTTGGGCATATGGGAAGGTCCTGGAAATGGTGGATCCTTGCATTACCCTGATTCTTATATCCTGTCCTTTCACTTTCTGTGATTATCAGTCAGTATTCTCTGACAGCTTAATGTCATTCGATTATTCATGGTGGCGGTGCAGAAATTACATATTTCACTTTGAAAGTATAAAGTCACCCTGATTTACAGCAGTGGATTGCCGGTATGCATAATTTAATTAGTATTTTTTTTACTAGGAAAGGAAAGAACATTTAAGGAAAGAATTCATTCATTTCCCAACATATGCAAAGCTTGATATACTTTCCATTTTCCATTTTGTACTACCACTAGTAGATAAATAAAAAAAACCACAGCCAAAAATACAGATAATAGTGCTTGAGACTGACCTCAGTTTAATGTAAAACATGTAGATGTAGATATATAAGCATTAAGTGAGAGGAATGAAATCTGTAATTTTTCAGATTTCTAAAATCAATGATCTTACCTAAGAAATTTTAATTATTTGAAATAGACATTTTTTAGCAGTTTTGCAGTGCTTTGAAGTGACTTTATTTTCAGATTTTTTATAAACATTTAATCTACAATGGTCTATGCAGATGCCAAATGTGCTTTTTAAAATGTTAAAGGTATTTGTACAAAATATTTGAAAGATACACCATTGCTTCAACTGTTTCCATTGTGTCCCTGGGTGTATGTGTATGTGTGTGTATTGGGGAGGCAGGCTTCACTTCATTTCACTTTGCTGAAATTATTGCAGAGACCCATACACAAACAGATCCCTGAAAACCTGCTCCTCCAACCATACTTGTAAACAATAAATTGAAACAACAAAAAATCTTCACTTTGAGGTAAAAAAAACAAACCTTAGAAGTAGAGTATAAATCTTAGAAGAGTCTTCACATAATGAAGATACATAGCCAGGAGCAGCCTGGAAAAAAACAATGGCCCCTTTATTAATTCAAAAATTGGTGCTTCTTATATGTTCCTATATTAGAAGGAAATTATATATTTACTAAGTGAACTTTTTACCATTATTTTTTTTATGATTCTTTGTGTGATAAATTTGTGTCACATTAAATAGCTCTGTATCCTTTCTATAACATGCCATTTCTTATTGTTCTTAATTCATATAAAATGGTTATAAAATATTTCTTCATATAAAAGGCACTTCAGTTAAAGTTAACTCCTTGTTGCCCCGAAACTTTGTTTCTAATTGAATAGTTTAAGTGGACAGATTCTTAATATAATGATGAACTGTATTGTGACACTATGTCCACTTCTATCAATCATTTCTTCTTACATTGCTTTGAAGATTCTGTTTAGGTTGTCAAGAGAAACTAATTTAATTGTACAATTAACATTGTTGTACTTCAGTTTTACAGGAGTTGATGGGAACAGCAATCTTAATTTTCTTGATACAAATATAAGCTCCATCTTCCTGGGCCTCCAACAGAAAAATATAAATAAACTTATTGCTTAAAAAGAGTAATGTATTTGAAGTTATATACTGCTATTTTATTTTATTTATATATATATTTCTTATTCCTTTACTAATTAAAAAAAATGATTTATTCTAACATACAAAGTTTATTTTTTTTAAAAGAGACCCTGATTTCATCCACTTATTATATCTTTTTGTCTTTTTTAAAATAAACCACAGTAAAAAAAATTGTTCCTTTGATTTTGAGAAAACAAGTTTAAGACAGTTTATTTAAAAGTTTGTAATGGTAGTCTGAATTATTTAGAGTTGGCGGAGTTCTAAAGCACATAAATAAATAAGGTATATTTCAATAAATTTTAAGGATTTCTTTAAAAGCTATAATAAATCATTCTACTGAAGGGCTACCAAATTGACTAGCAAAATTTTGACAAACACTATATAACATTTCTTCCTACTATCATCTAGGAGTCATGTAGACATTTGTAAACCTCAATAATAGAAATAGTTATCAAGTGCCATAGGTCTAACAGTGCACACTTGATGTTACATGCAGAATATTATGCAGGTAGAATGTATTTTGGACTTCTTAGATAGATTGAACAGAATTTGCTTTAGTGAAACAAGACCTACACTATTGGGGGGGGGAAACAAATACATTACAGTGCTTAATATTTGTAGCATGTGGACAGGATAATAAATGGTTTACTATATTGTATATTATAATTGTATATTATTTAATATGTAGTATAACTGTATATTATTTAATATGTAGTAATAATAATAAAAACAAGTATGTCTATTTGCAGAAAAATCAATACTTTTTATTGATTTTAGTAGTTTATATTTACATTAATCAAATATAACTTAAAAACTTTTCCCTTGTACAGAAATAATTCTGTTTTATTCACTAGTACAGTTAGATTCTGATAGTTCTGTAGTATGAACAATTATAGTCCTGAAGCACAACAAAGAAACCTTTAAATCTCCAGAAGAATTCTAAACATTTACATGCTGATGCTACATTTTCATACAAGTCCCAATAATTCTTAATAATTTTGCCAATATGAAAACTATCATAATGATGTTTTGTAGAATCATAAGGATCTTTCACAGGCTTTTAGATCAATATGCTTATTATGAAATATAGCACAAGCTTAAGTGCTTTGCGTGGAGGGTGCATTGACAAAAGGCAGATTTTACTGGATTTGTTTTCAGCATTAATTTCAGAGCTTCAAAATGTATTTAATTCCATTTGCAACTTACATTTTCAAATGGCGTAGCTGGTCTTAGTGGCTGGGAAAACATGAAAATACATGTTTTAAATTTTTTTTTGAAGTTATACTTTTCCCTTAAAAATATACTACGGCAGCAAGTAAAAATGTCAGCAGAGGAAGTAGCAGAATGTATAATAATGGAATCATCAGGAATTGTTATGCATGCCGAATTATGTTTTTGAAATGTAAAACTTTTTTAAAAAGCAGAATTTTGTTGTATCACTCACTGGCATTTACTAGTACTTATTGAACCAACTTTTTGAAGGACTAGGTATAGAAATGCACCTGGAATGTGTGAAGCTGGTACATTTCTTTTTTCAATCTTGTGGAAATTAAGTGAAGGTACATCTGTTGCTCTGGTTTTTCTGCACTTGGAATAATTTAATTCAAAACCAACCAATCAAGCCTTTTTAAAAAACAACAACAGAGGACTATAACCGAACACAGATTAAATTCATTCTTCTTTATTTTGTCTTTGTCTTCTTTTCACAGTTAATCTGCTAGATTCAAAAGCAATTCAAGGAGAACTGGGCTGGATCTCCTATCCATCACATGGGGTGAGTTCATTAAACTGTAAAATGGGAAGCACAGTGCTGTGCTTTTCTTCATTTGTGGAAAACAGCAAAACACAAGTATGATTTAGTGTGGCATTATTGTTCTTTATTCCTTTAAAACAGAGTTTATATTTTGGGACTCATGTTTCCAGTCACACATCCCTGAATATGTTCTGTGTTTCATATTTTACCAAAACAGCAGCCAGAACCTCTTTCAGAAGTATTAAAGTGATTATAAATATTTATGCTAAGGATTGCTGAGAATTATTATTTTTACTTAGTCAGCCTTTTCTAACCTGTATTCCTCCAAATTTGGGAGACTTTAACTTCCATGATTCTTATTAGGATTCCTTATTAGGAAATTAGGATTGATTGTATTGAAGATTGATTTGATATTGATTATGGTTTGGATTAAGTGATTGTAGATTGAATCTTTTCTGAACATTTTCCATGTTAAAGCATAAGGGATAAACAAGAAGATTCTTTCATGTGAATAAGAATTGTGCTGCTTCCGTAAAACTGAGACTGTCGATTTTAAAACAAATTGGCAAAAAAACAAACCTACAGCTCCATACGATTGAAGATACTCTCTTATTTTTCCCTTGTGCTAGAAAATAACCATAATATGAAAATCTTTGCTAAACTTGACCTGAAATAGAATTTGTAAAACATGTTACCAATTCAAAATAATGTGAACCAAACATTGTCTGTTGCATTTTCATTAGCTGCATGTGAACAGTTATAAGCATGAAGAACAATGAGAAACATGCATTGTAATCTCACTCTCACTAGACCCAGTTAAAAAGCTCAGTATGATTTGACAGCTTCCATTATATTATAATTAGACTATACTAGATACGCCATGCCTTGTTTTGATTATCATTTCACTGATACTTCCTCACCAGAAAAACAGAATGATTACAGGCAGGCAAAAGTAGTGGGAGTGGGAGCAACTTCTGATTTCCTGCTGGCTTTCCGATTGAGTTTCCTTCTGGGAAGCTGGCAAGGAACATGAGGAATCTTCCTTCCTCCCTCCTTCCCTCCCTCCCTCCATCCTTGCAGGCAGACTGCTTTTCATTGGGGGAAGGAGTAATGGATTGTGGAATGGTTGGAAAACTGTTATGGAACTTTGAAGATGATGATCACATGACTACTTCAGCAGCCCAACAGCAGCAGACCAGTGCAGCAGCAGCCTGGCAGAACTGGAGCAGCCACAACTTTCCCAATTTTCATTTCTCAGGAGATTTATACGTTCATTCAACTAAGTCATGTATAATTATATTTTCCATTTCATACTTTGCATGAAAAATTGGTTTCATTACAGTATAAGCAGACAGGATTAGGATCAAGTATATTCTTTGTTTTCCATGTATATAGTTACTGAAGTTTGAAGGTCACTGGTTCTAAAATAGGTGCATATAATAGTATCAACTGAGAAACTGACTATGTTTTGATAGCTCTATACTCCTTAAGGGTCAGTCTTGACAGATGTACATAATGACAGATGATATAAATTTTATGAAAATTCCAATTATTATTATAATATATAATATTATTATATTATTTTAAATTCCATTATTATATGGTTCCATTCATGTATATGTAGTATTTTATTTTATAAAATAAAATACTACATATACATGAATGGAACAATAAAATACAAGTAATATAGATGATATTTTTTATGACCATTAGACATATATAGTAATGTCTAATTTTTAATGTAAAATTAGAATAGTAAAATTTCATTTAATTCTTTAGCTCTGTCTATGATGAAATGGATTTTCCTTTTGTTTCAGCTTTCAGTGCTGAGAATCAAAAACTGGATAGTTGTGGCAAAGTGGCTGCTAAAGCATTATTAGTCTACATTCAGACAATTTCAGCTGTAGCTAAAGCAGAATTGGAGCTAAAGCAGCAGACTTGATAATTGGTCTGCTTCTTGACTCATTAATAAAATTTAAAAATGACTGAATTAATTATTTTCTGGGAGATTTAGTGGACAGTTAACCAGTTCACAATGGTATGTAATTTTTTAAAAAATAATATTTTGGTTTTTCAGTACCAAACTAGACATTGCTTTTTAAGAATGTATGTAGCTATTTACTTTAATGTTCTGATGGTAGTTTTATCAGAACTGAATTGTGATACTAATTAGAAAAAAAGAGTAAGGTTTTGCTTTATAATTGCTAATTTTGGGTTATCTGAACAAAAGGTGATTTGCTTTTGAGAACTTCCTGTTTTCTATTTTACAAATATGGGATGCTTTCATCATTATGCTATTTTATTTAAATGATGTTGTATTAGTAGTTTCTTCATGCTATATTGACCAGCATAAAAAATAATATAGCAAAAAATCTGAAATCATACAGTGATTTCACAATACATAGATATGCATGTCTTCTCTAAGAGAAGTGTTCAATACACAGTATCATTGTGTAGTGAAATAAGGATCCAGACCAATCTTGTCTATATGAATCTGAAAATAAATCTCACAGAATGTAATACATTGAACCCAGGAAATGTAGATTAAGTAAAATAATGGTATATCAGGAAAACAGCCATAGAATTTCATGGTGTGATTTATTATGACACTAGCTGCTTACCCGGAATTGTTCGGGTTTTTTTTTTAAAGAGGTATATTTGTGCCACAGCTTTTATGGGCTGAGGGCCTTGGAGAAGAGCCAACCCCCAGGGGCCCAGGCCTGTACACCAGGGGTCTCCAACCTGGTGCACTTTAAGCATGGAGAATTTCAACTCCCAGAATTCCCCAGGCAGCTTTGCGGAGAGAGGGTGAGCTTTGCTGGATGGGGAATTATGAGAGTTGAAGTCCTCCAGGCTTAAACTGGGCCAGGTTGGAGACCCCTGCTCTACACCAGGTGCTCCCACCTTTCTAGTTTTCCATCGCCTGGCAGGCTGCGAATTGCGGAGATTACACGGCATGGAAAGGATGAGATGGCAGCGGCAGCAGCACCAAAGGCGCGTTCCTGGGCAGAGGGCACTGGGAAGAGCCCCAAGAGCACCACTGCCCAGCCCTGTGGGACAGTATAATAAAGTTATCACATCATATTCAAACATTATTAATAGCGCACAGGTAACTTACAAACTCGTTAATAGGGCTGAACTGAAATGAGGCTTATAGCATGATATCAGCCAAATTTCAAAACACAACAATATAGTCTCATTATAGCCCAACAGCTCTTGTATGCCAATGTGAGATTTTCCCCCTCATCTCTCTTTTCTTTAGATGAGAAGAGTCTGATGATCTTCAGACTCATAGAATTGATATATGAAGTGTTAATTTAGGAATAGAAAAAAGGACAGCTTTTATTTAGTTGCTTGGGAATATTTCACATGTTTTTCATTTTAGTGTTCTGATTGTCAGTTATGGAAAATTTTGGGATGTTTATTTCAGAACAGATTCTCCTTTAGATGCACCACTTGATAAGCCTGTATTGACAGTGTGTTTTAATCCTGGATTCAGTATTATTATTCTACAATAATGTAATAGTTTAATTCCTCCCCATTTCTCTTGGGAGAAAAATAAGAAAAATAAAGCTACCCTGTATATTTATAACACTTG
>JANHGC010004424.1:81155-93123 GCA_027560395.1 Boaedon fuliginosus | reverse complement strand
ACCAATGCTGTCTCGGTGCTGTACCCAGGCCTGAAGCCAGATTGTAAAGGATCTAGATAATCAGCTTTCTTCAAGGCACGCAGGAGCTGAAAAGTCAGCACCTTCTCAACAATCTTCCCCAAAAAGGGGAGATTGGAGACTGGATGAAAGGTGTTCAAAACAGCTGGGTCCAGGGAAAGTTTCTTGAGGAGGGGGCCTCACCACTGCCTCCTTCAAGGCTGGTGGAAAGGACCCCTCTCTCAAAGAAGCATTTATAACCACCTGGATCCAGCTACATGTCACCTCCCAGCCGGCCGAAACCAGCCAAGAGGGGCATGGGTCCAATAAACAAGTGGTGGCACTCACCACACTCATGACCTTGTCCACATCATCAGGGGCCACAGGAATAAACTCTTCCCAGATAACAGGACTAAGACCCACCCCTGTCATCTCAATGGACTCTGTCCAGCCAGAGTCAACGTCCAACCGAATCTGAGTGATTTTATCTGACAAGAACTGAACAAACTCCTCAGTTCTACCCTGCAAGGGCTCCTCGGCCTCCACTGGTCTCAGGAGGGCACGAGTCACCCTAAACAGGGCGGCTGGGCGACAGTCTGTGGACGCGATAAGAGCGGCATAATAGGAACACTTTGCTGTTTTATCACCACTAAATAGGTCTCAATATGAGCTCCTAATAGTGTTCAGTAATATTCGGATTTCCCCTTCTTCCAGCAGCGCTCTAGACGTCTCCTCTGATGCTTCATCCCCCGGAGCTCCTCAGGGAACCAAGGAGACTTGCGGGATCTGCGAACAGTGAGAGGTCGCAAGGCACAACCCGATCCAGGGCCCCGGCGGCCACATTATTACAAGCTGCCACCAGGGACTCAGCCGAGTTGTGGGTCAGGGAATCAGGAATCTCCCCAAGCTCCCTCTGAAACCCAATTGGGTCCATTAGGCACCTGGGATGGAACCACCTAGTCGGTCCCGCCTCCCTGTGGGGTGGGGCGGACATCAGGAAATCCAATTGGATAAGGGAGTGATCTGACCGTGGCAAGGGTTCTACAACTATATCCCCCAATACCAGATACTATACAATAGTTGTATAGTATTTGGAAATTGGGATTTTAAAGTCTAATACAGTCAAACTAATGTTTTCAGCATAAATCAGAATGATTTTAATACTAGTACTCATAACATTTTAGATAAAATAATTGTCTGTTTAACCCACTCTTCCAATTTTTCTGTTTTAACAAAACACTACTTGGCTTGTCAAAGCTAAGTGAGCCTTATTTGGAAAAATGATACTACCATTTGCAAAGAACATTACTATGGCATAGCTACAGTTAATGCTAGTAACTTAGGCGATACACACGAGTTTCAAACTTGATTGCATCATGGGCCAGATCGCAATGTTTTTTGCCATTGCAGAGGCAGAGTGAGCAGTTTGGTAGGCCTGCTATACAAGTAGTCTTTGTCTTATGACCACTTTTGAACCCAAAATTTGTGTTGCTAAGTGAAAAGTCCGCTAAGTGAGTTTTGTTCCATTTTACCTTTCTTGCCACAATTGTTAAGTCATGTGGTAAGCCATGTAGTTTACTTGGTACTCCTCATTTTTAGTACTTTTTATTTGTCCCAGAACCAATGAATGATGAGTATCGAGGTACCACTGTACTAGATTTAATAGCTAAAGTTGGTTTTCAGGGAACAGTTAAGTGTGTTTCAGCATCCCTAATGCAAAGCAACTTACCTGCCTGAGTAGTCCAATTCCATTGTGACTGGCAGTTAACTCTCTGAGCCTTGAGGATTTTAACTTTTGCTCTCTGGTGGTATTGAATCAGAAGCAACTCAGAAGTTCCTGGCCACTGGAAATCATGAATCTGTCCCAAATTATTGAAGGCCCAACTGATGCTGTGGGTTGCTTATTAAATTGTTTTATTCCTCTGGGTAGTTGCAACGTGAACTTGGTCAGGAACAGATTTTTCTCTTATTGCTTTTCAGTTTACAGGTGCTATTTGTTTTCGGTAGGTGGGGATGAGGGTGGGAATTGAAAATGATCTGTTTGTTCCAGATGTCGAATGGACTCAGAGGTGTTTCAGTGAGCTTTTAGGTTTTTTCCTGGAAACATAGCAAACTATTCATTTGAGGTCTTATATCAGATAGTTCCTATAGTACTGTCCTTCTCATAGTACTTCAATCTCAATGTTGGAAAGAGTTCTAGAAAACTAAAAAAAATGTAATTAAAATGCTGGTTGGATAAAGAAATTTGAAGATGAATTTGTAAAAATTAAATGGAAGAAATAACAATAACAGCAGGAATGGTTAAAAATTGAGTAAAACTGGACATCTCCTGGAAATGATAAAGTTGGTTCGAGTATCTGACTAACATACATCCTATTATAGCTAAATAGCATAAAAAAGTATTCTATAAAGAAGATATCAATGACAGGTACCTGGCCATATGTACCTCCTTCTGAAAGACCCAGCAAAAGGGATGACACCAAGAAACTATAGCCTGATAACTTGCTTGCCTACAATATTTAAATTATAGGCATAATAGGGACATCCAAGATTACGTAATATAATTTTATTACATCCAAGACTACTTGGAAGAAAACAACATCCTTTCAATAGAAAAGAGAAAAGGAAATAAAGGAAAAACAGAAAAATCAACTTTTAGTTGATGAAACTGTTTTGGAGAATTGCAAAAGCAGAAAGACCAATTTACATGCTGAATGTTCTGGATTGATTATAGAAAGGTACTTGATTCATTACCATATAGTTGAATCATCAGATGCTTGGAAACAATTGGTGTCAAGAAGAATGTTTATAGAACATTATAGACAGTTTATAGAACATTATAGAATTTAGAACATTATAGAATATATAATAGAATATATAATATATTATAGAACATTATAGAATATATAATGTTTATACAACATTATAGACAGAATTGGTGATTGGAAATGAAAAAAGGAAAGGAAAAATATGGGCTTGCCCACATTAAGAGTGGCATCGTGCAGGATGACTCATTATTACCCTTACTATTTATCACTGCTATGATCCCAGTTTCAGTGATTTTGAAGAAAAAAATGTTGATTATCAAGTAACAAAAAATGCTAATAATACCTCACATTTGTTTTAAAAGGACAAACAGAAGTAGAAATCCAACAGTTGACAAATAATGTAAGAATTTTAGCACAGATATTGAAAAATCATCAAATGATTCAAAATGCAGATTGTTCAAAGAAGCAGAAAAACAGTAGATCATATACTCACCTTGTGCAAGAATATGTAAATGATAATGTGCAGATTAAATAATCCATTGGAATATTTGTAAAAAACATTGTTTTCCAGTAAGCAAAAATTGATGGAATATAGAATTGAAAAAAAAATAGTTGAAAATGAAAAGATTAAAATATCTGTCTAAAATATCATGGGATTTCTGAATATAAACTGATAAAGTCTTGGTCATTA
Organism: Boaedon fuliginosus; assembly: GCA_027560395.1. Classification (NCBI taxonomy): domain Eukaryota; kingdom Metazoa; phylum Chordata; class Lepidosauria; order Squamata; family Lamprophiidae; genus Boaedon; species Boaedon fuliginosus. The sequence goes on along the minus strand of JANHGC010004424.1, from coordinate 89,667 downwards.
CATATTTAACTGTGGTTGAAAAGAATAAAGTGTGGATAATTGATGTAGCAATACCAGGTGGTAGTAGAATAGAAGACAAAATATTGGAGATCACAAAATCAAGATCTGAAAATTGAAGATGAAATATGTTATAAACCAACCTTGCTGGTCCCAGTGATCATTGGCACGCGTCACCACACCAATAAGCCTTCAATGACACTTAGACATAATCTGCACGTTAACAAAATTTACACCTGTCAATTACAAGAGGCCACATCATTTTGATCCACGCACATATACTACACTGTATATTACCATCTTCTAGGTTCTTAGGATAAACATTGCATATGAAGGCCAAAACCAGCAAAAAAACTGACAGCTGTGATTTCACATTATTGTGTATACCCTGTTTCCCTGAAAATACGACCTCCCCTGAAAGTAAGACATAGCTTGATTTTTACACGTCCACCCAACATACACATGCCCCTAACTCATAGGTTAGTCAGTGGATGACATCCCCCGAAAATAAGACCGGGGACCTTTTTGGGTGGCAAAAAAAATTATAAGACAGGGTCTTATTTTCGGGGAAACACGGTATAGTAACTGTTATCTATTATTTGTATACAACTCAAAGTCACTAATTTGTGAGTTGGAAGGCCATCTAAATTTTCCCAATAAATATATAAATAATAGTTATTTTATTTTCAGATTCATATATGTATGTTAATGTTACTTTCTGTAGAAATAGAAATACAACCTTTTTAACTGACTGCCAAAATATTATAGAAAGCAAAATTCTGAAAGCACTGCAATACATCTGCTGTTTATCTGTAGAAGTTTCATTGGCAAAACAGATTTATTTTTATGATTAAACAGATTTAAAAGCATATTATTTTGTTAACATTGAATGTATTTAACAAAACAGATTGTACTTTGAATAAAATGAAAAGGTTTCTGTTAGAAAGTTCATATAAGCAGAAGGCATTTATATGTGGGCTAGAAATATGTTCATTGAGTGGTTATTGGGAGTGAAATCAGTTTAGAAACATTTAGAAACAGAAATAAATGAAACCATCAGCAATCTGGTAGCTTTAAATTTTGAGATACATCTTAAATAAGGTGAATCTATACTATTTATATAATATCACCCACAACACTATAGAGGACAATACTACAGGAGTACTAACTTGTCATTCTTTCTGGTTATGTAGAAATTCCTAGTAAAGATGTAGCCTGCAATTAATGTAGCATCTTCACCTAAAGATAGAAGTTTTGGAAGTTTTTGTTAAGCAGATTTCAAACTGCTTTACATATAGAGTACTGTATAGTATCTTTTTAACATAGAAAAATGAGTACCATATTTTTCAGGGTATAAGATGCACTTTCCCCCCAAAGGAGGCTGAAAATAAAGGTGCGTCTTACACTTCGCTGCATGGTGCAAGCAGCATTTCAGCCCCAATGAGGCACCTAAAGCGAAGCTAGCGCGTGCGTTCTCACAAACGCTGATTGGGGGTATTCCGGGAGGCTGATCCACCCGCCAATCAGCTGCTCATGCTGAATTAGACTGTGCTGAAACTGAAACAGGCTTCAGCACAGGAGACAAATTGCTGGGAGACAAAGGCAGAAGCAGATTTTTCCCCTCTTATTTTCCACTTCAAAAGCTGGGTGAGTCTTGTAATTCGGAGCGTTTTATACTCTGAAAAATCCAGTACTTCATACAACTAGATTAAAGGTAATGCTCTAATATTGGGAATATGTTATTTTATAAATCAGAGATAAATCTTAGGGAAGGATTGGATACATGAACTGCAGCAAAACCAGAATGCTATCATTATTTATTTAAGTCAGTGAGCAAAATAAAATCTCCCATTGGATTTAACAGGTTTAAGTTGGTTATATGCTAATGGGATAAGCACCCAAGAAAAAATGGCTGCAATGGTTGCAGTAAGTCACTCACTGGGATTCATTGCATTAAAGATATTTCCAAATATATTTAGTATAATTTATAATGAAAGGAGAACTGGAAGTTTCAGTTACACAGATTAACTGCAGACATGCAAATTGGTTTAAAATGCTGCCAAATATAGAGAGCAGAAATAAAGTTAAAAAATGAAAAGCTTCAGGAAAGTCCTCCTCAAGAAAAAAATTATTTATTTAGAAAATGAAGCAGTACGTAAAGTTATTGGGGAAGCTTAGTTATTTTGCTCTTGTCTTTGGAGCCTGAAGTGAATGAAGAGTTTTGTCTGAAGCTGGCAGTGAAAAATGTGAAGTACTGTAAAAGAACTTCTGTTACAAAGACCACTGGACCACTTTTTACATGTTAAAATACAAGTATTTTTAAAATACAAGTATTATTAATGCTTAATAATATTAAGTATTATTTTTGCTCATGATAGAAAATGATATATTTTATCCAGCTCAGGGAAGAGTGAGGGGAGAATCTGTACAATTTCAACTTTTTTTTGAAGGCCATAAAAACCTGGTTGGTCCAGAAATATCTGTACAAACAATGTTTTGTCTCTGTTCCCTCTTGTGGGAAGATATTTGTTTAAAGGAATGCCATGTCATTTTGTCAATTGTTTTTTTACAGGTTTTGATCTTATTTATATATATATATAGTTTGTATCAGCTTATCAAATTCAACAAGACATATAAACTCAAATAATGAAATAAAGACTCAGGTTGTGAGATTTATTACTTACTAGCTGATTACCCGGCCTTGCTCGGGTTTTTTTTAATTGGACTGCTGTATATCAGGAGTACCTCCATCCATCCATCCATCCATCCATCCATCCCTCCATCCCTCCATCTATCCCTCCATGTATTTATCCCTCCATCCATCCCTCCTTAATCCCACCATCTAGCTATTCCTCTATCACATCTATCCCTCCATCTATCCCTCCATCTCTGTATCCATCCCTGCATTCCTCCCTCCCTCCATCTATTTATGCCTCCATCCTCCCTTCATCAATCTATCTGATCCCTGCATCCATCTACCTATCTATCCCTCCATGCATCCATCCATCCCTATATCTATCCCTCCATCTGTCCATCCCTTCATGCATCCCTCCATCTACTTACCTATCCCTCCATCCACCCTCCCTCCATCTATCCCTCCATCTATCTCTTTGTATTCCTGCATCCATCCCTCCATCTCTGCATCCCTCCCTTCCTCCCTCCCTCCCTCCCCATCTATCTATCCATCTCTCCATCTACCTAGCTATCCCCCTACCTATCCCGCCACCTATCCCTCCTTCCATGTATCTATCGCTCCCTGGTCTCCTGGCCAGCTTCATTTGTTGTGTGAATCCAACCACTTAGGCTGTGGAGGGGGAGTGGTTGGAATCTTTCCCTTCCCTTCCCTTCCTTTCCCTTCCCTTCTTCCTTCCCTTCCCTTCCTCCTTCCCTTCCCTTTCCCTTCCTTTACTTTACTTTCAACTTCTTCTTCCTCCTCTTCTTCCCTTCTCGTCCTCTTTATTCTGTTGTTGCCATTCCCCCTCTTCTTCCTCTTCTCTCCTCCTCCTCATTCCGTTATTGCCTTTGTCCTGTTCACCATCTTCTTCCCCCTCCTCCCATGCTTCCTCATTTTGTTCCATACTCCTCCTCTTCATCATCTTCCCCCTTCTCCTGTCCTCATCATCTTCTTCCCCTCTTCCTATTCTCTATCCTCTTCAGTGTTATTCCCCCTTCCCCTCTTCCCTACTCCTCTTCTTCATGTTCTTGACTGTCCCACTTCCACCCTGTCCCTCTTCTTCCTCCTCTTCTTCCTCCTCTGGAGCCTGCGACAACAGCGGGGACAGTGGGGGTGGGGTCCCTTTGCCCCGAAAGCAAAGGGAAAACACCTGCTCCTACAGTGGCCACCCGCCTGTCAAACAGCAGCTCTGGACTATTGGAGCACCCTGAGCCTCTTGGAGAAGAGGGCGGCAGTGGGACAGGCATTCAGAGCATGAAGAGCAGAAGATGGGCGGCGGTTGGGCAACTTTACTTGGGGCAGGCTCCTCCGACCGTCTTGGACCTATCGCCAGTGGAAAGTGGGATGGGTTGTGTCTTTGTGGCTAATAAGCCTTGCCACTGCAAACCAAACCACCTTGAAAGTGCCTTAGTTTAAAAATGTCACCTCATACTGAAATCTGAACGTGAGCAGTAGACAGTTGCTGCTTCTTACTGAAGAGTATCCTGTTTGCACCCCAAAAAAGGAGGCAAACAGCCCCCTACCCTTTGGAGACCCTGACAGTGCTCATCTTACTGTGCTTTCCTATGTAAGTGCAAAATTTGAGCTGGATTGGTGCAGGACTGAAATTTTGTATAGAGCACATAAAAAAACATATCCACACCCTACCTCTCTTTTATAGATATAGATGTTTAAGTAATATGTTTCATTTGGAAGTTTTTCATATCACTTATTTGCAAAAATGAGTATAATCGGTGTTCATTTAGTACTGAAACTATGCCAGGAAGACCTGACAGAGTCACATAATATACTAATATTTCTGATAAAATTGATAACATAATTTGGTTTTTAGAAGCTAAAACAGGGGTGTCAGACTTGATTTCATTGAGGACCACATCAGTATTTTGTTTGACCTCAGGGGACTGGGGTGGGCATAGCTGCTTTGGGCATGGCCAGCTCAATATCACTCATGTCAGAGCTCCTGTGGTGGCTGGAGGGCTCTGCCAAAGAAAACGGGTTCCCAAGCTACATTTTCAGCTGCGACTGCCTCCTGCAACCCTCTGCCAGCGAAAATAGAGCTCGGGAGGGTCGCATGCGGCCCTCGTGAGCTCCATTTTCACCAGCAGAGGCACCATGGGCTAGTTCTTCACTGTTTCCAGGGTGTCCCCGTGGGCCATCTAAGCACCCCACGGGCCGGATTCAGGCCCCGGGCCTTGAGTTTGACACCCCTGAGGTAGAACATTTGTAACAAATCTTTCACTTCCATATTCTTTTCGTGTTCTTCTTATCTGTTTTTATTTTTGTTTTGTTTTGCTTAATATGTAAGAGGAATAAATGCACTTTTGGAGACACATGGTCATTAGATTTCCAGCTCACATAGATATTTAGTGGATATACTTTCTTCGTATGTTATAAGTTGGATGTAACCACAGCAAAGCAATATCATTTAAATATTCTATGTTAAAATGTAATTATTTCAATTGGACTAATATGATATAAAGAAGGAAAGAAAACCTTAGAGTCAAAAGCAAATAAAAACATTATAGCTCAGTGAAAATGCTAATATATGCAAAGCACATGTCATTTTCATTTCTAAGGAAAAAAATGACTTGGTTATAAAAGCTGCTCTGGGAAGTTGTTATAAAAGTAAAAGCATGAAGTCTGTGAAGCAGTTTCCTTGAGATTATAGTACTATTATTTTTATTGTTGTCACTTGTCTATTTCAAGCAAAATTGCCTTTTGTTGGCGTTAAATAAATAGTAATTGCACCTGCATTATAATGAAGTACACTATTTAGGGGGGTGTATTACAGAATAGTTTGGAACATTTTCTATTGAATTAATGTTTTTAAATAGATCTATTATCTGAACACTTTGCTATTTTTTCTTTCACTATCATAAGGTCTGAAATAATATACTGTGCTTAAAATAGTGTCGCATGTGTTGTTTATAAAAGGGTTTAGATACAAACTCAAGTGTACTTCTCTTCCAAGCCAATAACATTTTGACTTTGGGTTGGACTCCTAAGTAGAACCTACTAACAACTCTTTCAGAGTGGTTCTTTCCCCCGCAATAGTCTGATTAGATAGGTCTAAGAAGGAGAAAAACAGGAAATGACCACCTGATAAATTGCTCAGCAGGACTTTCTCACTCCTTTCCACATTGTGGGTAGATATGGGAAGAATATGGTATCGGCCAGATCAACTAATTCACTTGGACTATTGTATTCCTTTTCTAAAGCTATCCTGTGGGAAGTAAAAACATTTCTTTTAGATAATAAGATAAGATAAGGTAATACTTGTTTCAGAGGGAGGAACACATGTTTTTAGAAACATTTTAGTATTAACTGTACTAATTGAAATATTAATTGTAGTACATCTAATGATGTAAAACTCAACATTCCCACCTAGTTGTTCATAGACTTTCCATTTGGGAATGAAAGACATTTCAAGCAGCAAGTTCTTCCGGTTCCATAAATAACTGAAACATTCTTCTTTTTTAAAAATACAAATCAATAGTTTTATTAAAAATTGCAACCACAATGATTAAAAATAAAAAATAAAAAATAAGAAGAAATAAAGATCCAGAAAAGAAAAAGAAAATAGAGAAAAAATATGAATATAGTAAAGAATAAGAAAAAAAAAGATATAAAGAAAATACTTTCATCAAAAGTATAAACAATTTTAGTAACTTATTACTCCTCATAAAATACAATAAATTATCTTTTCTGCCCATGTTCATTTCTTATCTAAAGACAAATGGTTAAATCTATCCTTTCAGGAAAAGTCCATTAAAAGTTACCTGAGATTTTTTCTGAGGACACACTGGCACACATTAAAAAATATAATTCTGATGCCTCGCTCTCATATCTATTTTAATCTTCACCAAATAATCCAACTTTATATTCCTTCCCTCTACTTCAGGGGTGTCAAACTTGCTTCATCACGGCAGCATCATGTGATATAACATGACTTTCCCCCCTTCGCTAAATTGGGCATGGGCATGACCAGCACATGACGCATCTGGGCCGTGGACCGTGATTTTGACAGCCCTGCTCTACTTTTTAAATCTTGATCATCCTGTCAAATGATGTCCTAAAACTTGATTTATTTTCATTTTTCTTTGTCCCTTCTCACATGCATTCTGTTCATAGTACCAAATTGAACTTTCATAAGTAAATCATGTATATATTCACTTACTTCTTTCATGCCCCTGTGAGCAGCAAAATTATTATTACTGTTAAACTAGGATATTAGAAGTACATATCATTTACCACTACAATATAAAGAATTATTATCTCCCTGTGTCTAGCAACTATCACAATTGCATTCATTCATAGTCAGGGGATCCAACTGCAAATCATGATAATGAGATAAAAAAAGAAATCCTTTTCTGCTGGAAATGTAGATATTCATTGTGGTATATTTGATTCCATATTTGGATTCGTGGTAAAAAAGAATGCACACATTTCCAACAGAATCATGCAATTTTCCCTAAAATATGTAATTTGTACAAAAATGATGTAACATTTTAATCAAAAATTAAATGTTATTAGCCTGAATATAAATTTATGAATGCCAGCTGGATCTCAATTACACAGGTAAGCAGAATACCGATTAGAATTTGAATTCCAACATTAAAAAATGTATTATAATTTATTTAGTTATTATTTATTCATTAAATTTATTTGCCACCCATCTAATAACAAAACCACTCTGGTTTTAGCATTAAAACTTTAAAAGTCTAACAAATATCTCTAAAACAATATCTCTAAAACAGGGGTCTCAAACTTGATTTCATTGAGGGCCGCATCAGGAATTTGTTTGACCTCAGGGGACCGGGGTAGGCATAGCTGGTTTGGGCATGGTCAGCTCGTGTTAGGGGCTCCTGTGGTGGCTGGAGCGCTCTGCCAGAGAAAACAGACTCCCAAGCTTCATTTTCAGCTACAACGACCTCCTGCAACCTTCTACCAGCAAAAACTGAGCTTGGGAGGATCGCATGCGGCCCTCCTGAACTCCATTTTCACTGGCAGAGGCACCATGGACTAGTCCTTCATTGTTTCCAGGACGGTCTCATGGGCCAGATCTAAGCACCCCAGCCCTCAGATCTTGAGTTTGACACCCCTGCTCTAAAACAATAAAATCTCTAAAACAATAAATATGAAAATCCAAATCAAGGTAAAAGATGGGGAGAGGATAATGTGCAGAGAAGTGATGGGATTGCCTTTCAATTAATCAAGCACCTCCAGTGTGATGCTCCCCCATTAGGGCCCCAAGACATCAGGCAAAGCAAAGTCTTCAGGGCCTTAATGGAAGTCAGAAGGATGGGAGCCAACCTCCCCTCATGGATTAAGATGTTTGAAAGGGCAGAGGCCACATCAGAGAAGGCCCTTCTGGGTCCTGTCAACCAGAATTCCTTGATCAACAAGGCCTGCAGAAGCAGACCAGCAGTTAATGCAGCTCGTGGAGCATTGGTGTAACATGCATGTTCCTAGGAACCCCAAGAACTTCCATGATATTGTACTCTATATCAGTTGAATCTTTTGAATGCTCTTCAAGAGTAGTCCCAATGTAGAATGCAACATGGATGCTCTGTTGTACTTACCTTTTTGTTTATTTTTTTTAAAAGCTTCTGCAGAGAGAAATACAGTAGTGCAAAGATAAATAAATAAAAATCAAGAATTAAGATTTTGGTGTTTACTAGTTATTACTTAGAGAACTAACTATTCTCAAAATGATTATATTAAAAAAATAAGTCAGAAATTGACTTTTTGCAGAATGCTAAATTCAGATACAGTGAATTCCAATTACCGTATATACTCGAGTATAAGCCGACCCGAATATAAGCCGAGGTACCTAACTTT
>JANHGC010004424.1:49744-64028 GCA_027560395.1 Boaedon fuliginosus | reverse complement strand
ATAGATAGATAGATAGATAGATAGATAGATAGATAGATAGATAGATAGATAGATAGATAGATAGATAGATTAGCTGAAATATTTCAGGATAGAAAGTTGGTTACAAAAAGTAATTGTTACAAGTATGTTGCCATTCTGGGGATAAAACAAGAGAATAGCAAAGTAGTAATTAGGAGATGTATACTAATCTTCCTTCTTTTGCTAAGTTTAGCTCTACTACTATATCCTCTTTTGTTGTTGTTGTTCAGTATGTCTGAATCTCAGACTGCCATATCTGTAGTTTTTTGACAAGGTTTTCAGAAGCGGCTTACCATTGTCTCCTTCCTAAGACTGAGAGAAAGTGATTGGCCCAAGGTTACTCAGCAGGTTTTATGCATAAGGCAAGATTAAAACACGTGGTGCTATGGTTTCTAGCTTGATGCCTTCAACTAAACTAAACTGGCTCTCTCTATATATATCATTCAAAAACTTTAAATGGTTTTAAACTTACATTTATAATAAATCACCAGATGCAGTGAGCTATTCTTAAAATGTGTAGTATCAGATTAAAAGAATAGAGATTCCTGTAATAAAAGAATCACAATACCTTTCAATTGTAGTGATAATTGTATGCTACAAGCTTGTTCCCTTAGGGAGGAACAGACCACTTTGCAATTCAAAGCATTGTACCAGGATTTTTTTTAAAAGAAGTCTTAATAGTTCCCCAAAATGCTTGAAATATACTTTTGCCTAACACAATAAGATGCCATTCAGTTAGAACAGCCTTTCATTGGTAAATAAAGCTGCATCTATAATTAGAATGAAAGAAAATAAGACTTGCCAAAAGCAGCTATAGAATTTGCAGAAAAGCTGTTTTCACATACTTTATGAAAACCTTTTGCATACTTGAGAATTCAAATGTGTAAACTAAGTACAAGAGGTTAAGATCTTAGGTTAAATGAATTTCAATTCCAAATTGTGCAAAATATCTATAGATTCTGCCTAAATTGTGATAGAAACTGTGGAGGCCACTCAAGAAGTATATAATTAAGCAGTATATAACATCTGAGTGCTATTTCTATTTCTGTGGTAAGCCACCCAGAGTCCTTAGGGAGTTGGGGGGCATAAAAATGCGATCAATCAATCAATCAATCAATAAATTAATAAATAAATAAATAAATAAATAAATAAATAAATAAGAATAACGTGCTTTTCAACTTCTGGGTATAAGCTGTAAGATAAATTGTCTTCATTTTGACTATCATATTTGATATGCAATAAACCGCATTCACACTGGAACATGCATTTTGCCACTAAAGTCGTAACTAGTAGTCGTAATTAAGACTACTAGTTATCCCAATACTAAAGCACTATATTAAAGCACCATATCTAAGACTGTCCAGCTAGAAAACTACAAGTTAAAATTGTAATTAGTAAATGGACTGTTCTATTCTAATTATAAAATATCAGTTTTCAAGACAAACATTGAGTCGTTTTATTTAGGATTTAATTTGATGTCAGTGCCACCCAGCTTCAACTGATTCTGCATGGCTCAATACAGAAAGCAGTCTGGACTACACAATAATACATGTATAAACTTACCCAACAAAGTGGATTCTATCCACCGTATCACAAAGCCAAACAATAAAATCTTTAGGGCCTTCTTGAAAATTACTAGAGTGGAAGCCATCTGGATCTCTGGGCAAACCTTAGTCCAGAAAGTTGTATTATTACAGAGAAAGTGTGTTTCTTGAGTTCTAAAAGACAATATTGTTTAATCAAGAACATTGATGACAAAACATTTGGCTTAACATATCAAACATTCAGAAAATACCTAACTTGACTCTGCTAGTGTGTCACCCTCAAACCAAATAAAAGAGAAACAATTTTCAATCTTCTCTCCCACCCCCCCCAAAAAAATCTAGCCCAGCCTGAAGAGCACACTTCAGCTCTAGTGCCACCATTGCCATTCAAAAATGCCACCTTGTGTTATTTCCCAAAGAGTACAAACTTTGGGGAATGGTACAATTGCCCCTGAGAATCAGGGACTTCTCCAAGCAATCGCAGGGAATCAACATTGACATGAAGGCACCAACCCCCACTCCAGGGATGGGTTCCTACTGGTTCGCTGGTTACCCGCTTTGTGGGCGTGCTTCCTGATCGCCTCTCAAATGCTCTGCACGCGATTGACTTCAAAATCTTCATGGTGTTCTGCAAGCACTCTGATCAAACAGCTGCACAGCGGCTATCCATAAAGATTTCAAAGTCAATTGCGTGCAGCGGGCGTTTGACAGGCGATCGGGACGCGCGCCCACAAAGCGGGTAACCAGCAAACTGGTAGAAACTCATCCCTGCCCCACTCTCTTCTCTAAACTAGACAGGATATTTATTTAGTAATGTTTATTACATTATGTCCAAATGTTTGGGACCATTCAGCATTTATCCTTGTAACCTGTTGTTCTCATAAGTAATTTTTATGTGTCTAGTACAGTAATAATGGAATTATATGATTATGTTCAGAGAATATGACTTAGTGAAATTATTTTGAAACAATTACTCTTGTGACAAATAAGATGTTCTTCGTGGGCCATCAAATGAGGAATAGAGAATACAGGGACAGGCAACCTGATGCCTCCAGTTATGTTATTTCTGTCTACCTTTTTCACTATTAAAACAAAGCAGGATTTTGGACTTTGGCACCTGACCATTAATGACGTTATCGGGGAGAAATGGAGAGCATCAGGTTATCTACCTATGAAAAAAATGCCAATAAAACTAAAAAACATATTGTTTAAACTAATCTTTATATGAAGTAGATTTTTAAGGAAAATAGAAAGTCAATATACATTGTGTTTTTATATACTTTATTCATTAAACATGAAAGTCAGTCACTGAACATTTAAAGATGTATCACAAATATCATTGAATGGCGCTAATAGTCGATATGGGTTGCTGCCAGCATCCTAGGTATCAACCAAGTATCTTCTTAAGATGTACAATGTTCCGAATAGCACAGTTTTTTGCAGTTCCGCTGGTGTTATTGGAGGAAGCTACAATTTCTTGATGCATTTTGTAAAATTCTTGGATATGGTAACAAGTGGCCTGATGATACTGTTACATGTTTCATCTATAATCGCATAGTTCTGATGGCTAGGTCACAATGTTTCATGATTTTTTCCCAGTTCTTTTTCTCCGACTCTGGTGTCTCCCAGTACAGTGATAGCAATAAATTGTAAACTTAAGTTTTCGACTACTGTGATATCTGCTGTGTTGTGTTCCAAATGATGATCAGTCTGTATTTGAAAGAACCACGAGATCTTCACTGTCTCAACCTGCATTATTATTGTTATTGTTATTAATAACAATAACGAGTAATAATTAGTTCCTGATCCTACCTTTCTGCCACCAAACAGGCAGTTATGCTGCCGTGGCTGGTCCTGGACAGTTAGCCAGTGCGGTTCCTATGGTTAGGGGATTACCGTCTTTGGATCAGTAGTGGCTTAGTCACTGTGAAACAATCCAGGCACCTACCATCACTAATGATGAGAAGAAATCAACAAAATTCCATACCATATCAGTCGTCACCCGGGTCAACAAGGACCGTGTCAGATGCTATGGTTTCTGGACATCTGTCGAAAAAGGGGCAACAGGGCTCAGTTGTTACTGCTAGGAAACCAGTACATGCAACTGGAAAGCAACTGGAACAAAAGCACAATTTTATCTAGGATGCTGGCAGCAACCCATATCAACCATTAGCACCAGTCAGTGGTATTTGTGATGCATTTTTGAATGTTCAGTTGACTAGTTTCATGAATAAAGTATATAATAATAAAAATAAAAATAACAAAAATAATGATTCAGCTTGACCTAATATGACCAGTTTTTAAAGTTGCAGAAGTTGCAGCATCCCATGATCACTTGCTTGCCATTTGTGACCTTCCCTGCTGACTTCCCATAAAGTCAGTGGGAACCTGTATAATGTCACATGTTGCTCGGTTAAATCATCCCCCACTGCTTTTTCTCCTGAAGAGTCCCACCACCCACACTCAACATCAGAATCTAGTACCTACCCCCAATGCCTATAATAGACATTGAAAAAGTCAGAAGTTATTTAACATGCTAACCACTGCAATAAGATAATTGTAGCTTCAATAAAGAAGAAAATCTTTTGGTCTCAAAATATTCCATTGATTAAAAAGATAAATTTTCACATCTTTTGTAAATCTGGTGTCTTCTGGATGTGATAAGTTAATAGCTACCAGTATTCCCATTGTTGGGGGCGATATGTTGACACTAAACGGCTTAGAGAGGGCTGTAAAGCCCTATGAAGTGGTATATAAGTCCTAAGTGCTATTGCTATAAGTGAGGGACTTTTGTCTTTCACCAGAATTTTAGAGGGGTTGGGCAAATAATGGAGTTTTTCTTTTATTTTCCAATCCACTGAAGTAAGAGAAAGATTTGCTTTGTTATTGTTTTGAAAAGAGAATCCTGTTCCTTCTTACTAATGTCATGCAAAATGAGAAATTGGTTCTCTTATTGAGTTCCTCATATTTCTTTGGGGACTCTTATAACCAGTAAGCTGAATAATAAAAACAAATAATTGCTGACTGCAGCCAGTCTCACTTGGTTTATGCAGGGAGCTTCAGTGAAACTTCCCACTGCTCTTAGTTACTTTTGTTTGCTATCTAGGGTTTTTTTAATGCTGTGTTGTAGGATCCATTGTCCACCAAGATTACAACCTAATGAGCTAGAATGGCTTGGGCTCTATTAGGATCAAGCAAATGGACAAATCTCTAGGAGGGGCGTATCAAAACTTCTCTTGGCCAGGTCTCAATGAAACATGCCAGATCTGTCCGTGGTATGTCCATCACTAAATAATGGATTGACAAGATTTTATTTCAGTCTTGGTGTTATTCATCATCAACCTGAAGCCAGACACTGCTCACAACTCAGCTTCTGGGCCCACAGGAAGAAGAAGCTGAGTAGGAAGAAGAAGAAACCATCACCAAGTTCCCATGCAGTAGCCTACTCAGAAATAAAAACTGCAGTAAAAATAACATAGCCAATTGCATCCAATTGTCCCTAGTTTTATTTTCACAACTGCAATTGGTTCTAGTGTCATATACATATGCCAAAACAACATTTTTAAAAAAAGAAAAAAGAGGAAATAAAACTATATGATAGAAGTTTAACTTATATTTTTAAGCCCATAATCCAGAGTCAGGGAAGTACAGTAACTAATTTGAAGGACATTGTACTATGAGCCTCAGGGGTCTCTTAACTTTTAGAGCTTTCTAATGGTGAATGAAATTCTATTCCCCTCAAAGGCACATAAACAATAAACGTTACTTTGAAGAAACTCTAAATACTTTGTAAAAAAATGAGCTGATAAAATATTCTAATGATACTGGGAGTATATTTTAGAAAGATTGATTATTTTGATACCCTTATGAATATGTTTGCAGAAAATTCTAGAAATCTTAATGTTTTGTAAAAGAAATGTTGCGCTAAATGGTATCTCTCAACATACTTAGCCCTCAATTCTAAGTATACATGGTAGGAAATTAACCCAGTTTACTTCTGAGTAAATAAGCATAGAGTTGTCAATTGTGTATAAATATCTGATAAAAAGTATTTTGCATAATGATACCATGATGTTGCCGCTCTTCTAACAAGATCATTTTCATACATCAAATGGAAATTTTAGAGCATTTGATATTTACAGTAGAAGTAGAGTTCAATGTAACGCAGAAAATAAGAAATCATTAAATAGATACTAAAATCCTGGAGGCTTGACAAAGTAAGAGCAATTGACATTATCAAGCTAAAACACTTAGAAGAGCACGCTTCTGTGTGCATATGCTGTTTAAGTAAGACAGGGAAAGAAAAAAATGTGTTTCATTGGCATTCGGTTAACAAGCTAGAAACATGGAGATCACTTGGGTATTTCAACTACTCAGATTAAAACTTCTTAGCATTTCTTATGAACTAGGGAACACTAAACAATTTTTAAAGGAAGCCTGAGCTTTCTTCTTCCCACTCTTAGAATAATTTGAAACATAAATCATTTTGTGTTGAATTTTCAGCAAAATGATTCATAACATTACGGTTATATTCAAGTACTTCCCTCCCTCCTTTTCCCATAACAGTTGGGTTGTTAACCTGCACACTATTATTTTCAGACAGATGTTGTTGTGACATCATGATTTTAAGGACTAAGGATTACATACATTCCAGTGTTTGCTGTTCAGTTCCACCCTGAATTTTTCAAAAGTAAATGAATTATTGGTTAAGCAGTAAATAAAAACTTGAATCCATATGAAAATAGCTGAATCCTCAAGTAGCCAAATATTTTCATTTTGCTGTGAGATTTCCTCAGTCTGTCCAGGAATTGGTACAGATTTTTCATTTGCTCTGCCTACTTTCTTACCATCTTGCAACAGCTTTCTTTGCTATAAGCAAATCTTATATTTACCTTGGTAGAAACTGCTTCCATTTAGCTTAAATGTCTTGTACCTCGTCCTAATTTCTCTCAGTTGGTACCTTTTTACTCAGGTTAGTGCCCAGAGTTGATCTGCATTAGTCCCTTTGACATCAGTAGAAATTAATGCATAATTAACATTCACATTAAAGGCAATAAAGCAAAGACAAGGAACTTTCTTCAATTAAGAAATGCATCATAGCAGGTGGTAATTTATTAAGATAGCACAATCATAGTTGATAAATGGTTGGGCATGCTCTGCCCCCTCCCTTCCCCAACTCCCTTGCAGTACTTCTTCCCTCCTTTGCTCTTTTAAATACAACTGCTGGCTGGCTGGCTGGTGTGTGTGTGTGTGTGAGTGATAATTCTTGACATATCTAAGTAGTAAGCAGGCTATAAGACCATTTTTTTGGCCTTTTTTAACATAAAATTGACTATAGGCAGAATTATTTGTAAATTTATCCTCTTCGTTTGGGAGACCTGTGCACATATTTAAAAATATTATCTTCATCTTTATTTTCCTGTCTCAACAGAATGCAGGCTTGTACATGAAAAAAAAAAACCCCATACAGGTAGCCCTCAGCTTACAACTAGGTTTAACAACTCCTTGAAGTTACAATCACTAAGTTGCCTTATGGCCTGTACGGTCATCATAAAACATTGCACCCCAGTCATGTGATCTTAATCTGAGTGCCTGGCAACCTGTTCACAATAGAAGTGAATATTTATAGCTCAGGGTTGAACTGTGGGGTCCTTGGTGCTGTCTGGGGTTAGTTGTTTCTTGCAGAAGTTTCATTTCCAAACTAAGTAACTTAGCACTGATAATGTTACCTAGTTTGATAATGAAATGCCTGCAAGAAAACAACCAAGCTGAACAGAGGAGCAGAGGCTTTACAACCTGTTCACACTTGTGACCAGTTGGCAAGTGTCCCAAGACATCTAACTGCCATTTGCAAACTTCTCTGCATGAGTTCTTCAGGCATGAAGAGGCAAAGAGAATTGATTTTTAACTGTGTGTGAAAATGCTTCTCTCCCTAGGTCTTCATGTGTGTACCCCCACGGTTGTTATCTGGGACTCAATTCACTTAATGACCTGCATGATCATATAAGCTAGGAGTATTGGAAATGTGGTCCTGAGTGAAGCAATCAGATGGGCATCCACTTAATGATTCCTTCACTCAACTGATTTCCATCCCTGTTGTGATTTTTAAGGGAGAACCGTCTGTATGTAGTATGACAGTTAATTTTTTTTTTTTTAATTATCAGTATATTGTGCTACCGGTATTGCATTTCAAAATTCAGTGATAAAAGTTTGTATTAAAGTTTATTTATTTATTTATTTATATCAATCAAATTTATTTGCTAACAAAACTGTACATGTTAACAATACTGGAAACGTTTATATTAATGCAAGGCCTCCTATATGTTTCCTAAATATCCTTCCATCATGAGTAAATAAACTGAGATTATTCATCCTTTGTATTTCATTTCAGTAATGTATAAATTCAGAGGAAAAACCGTACGTTCACTTGCATGCTCTAGCAGTCAACTGGGGCCTTGGAGAAAAAGGTTTTGCTCATCTATGTCCTTCGCATTTCATTTCTAAGAGTTGAATTTCATTCGCAAAAGTCATTCTGATAAGCTCACTGAACTGCAGAGATTGTCTCCTCTCAATAAATCCACATTTACACATGTTGTTTAATGCAGCCACCACTGACTAAATCATAGTTTTAAAGGGTATAAAATTTGTACACGGCAGAATACAAATTGTATCTAGTTCCTGACCCCAATCACTTCTTTAACAAAATGGCATACCCCAAATAGATAGGGTTGTTGTAGTCATAATGAAAAATTGTTGCACAGTGCCTCTGTTTCTTTTCCTACATTTCATTAGGTGTCTCAAAGGAAGGAGATCAAATACATTTCTCAAATAATTGGTATATGTGTGTATCTTAAATGAACTTCATCTGTTGCTCAAGTTGCTTTCATGAGATGAAGCAGGGCATTTTATAAGCATGGGAGTAAAACAAAAAAATAAGACAATATACCATGGGGATTTATAAAGGATCAGCATTTGAAGGCTCTCAGTACTTATTAACATTTTAATCATCTTAACAGTGATTTATATTTACATTTTATAAAAAAACCACTGTAATCTACAAAGCTCTAATGAAATTTTAAAATCTATTGCTGATAATTAAGTATATAAATTTAATCTAACCTTTAGTTGCCTTACTTGTTACAGAACTTGGGGTAATACGATTAATTTGGCGTACTGTAATAGAGGCATGTCTTATGATGGTCGGAATGCTTATGCCGCAAAATTACTGAGTATGCATTCATATATGTACTTATGCAATATGGGAACAAAACCAAAAATAAAAAAACCAACATAGCATATGCAGTATTTTATCAGAACTGGCTTTCACAATTCACAGATCTCTGCCAAACGAATTTCCTTCTCACTATGAAAATATTAAACCCAAATAATAACCATGTAGGGAATGACTGCAAACTGGCTTAAGTCCAAAGTTTTCTTACTGTGGGATTTTTAAAAAAAATCTACAGAAGACTTGAAAAGCTAGAACTTTATTGCTAATAAAACAAGAGATGAGAAGTTGTCCTTTGATGACTTCTGTCTACATACAAATGTTGTGGGCAGGAGGCCTCCAACAAAAGTAAAATTAAAGAACCGGTGCTGGGAGTTATAGAAGGCAAACCATCAGATTTATTATTTAGATTAAGCAACTATAATTCCTCATCATAGTTCTTGTACTGCAGGGTGAAGCTCTAGGCTACAATTATTGTGTTTAAAAAGGGTTTGTATTGTTTTAATTGTGCTTTTTCTAAATACTTGTTGGGATATAAAAGCAGATTATCTTCTTTTCTATAATGCATAGCAGGGGTCTTCAAAATTGACAGCTTTAAGACTTGAGGAGTTCAACTCCCAGAATTCTTCCTCCAGTCATGTTAACTCAGGAATTCTGGGAGTTAAAGTCTGGGAGTTAAACTTGCCAAGTTTCAAGACCCTTGATATATAGACTAAATAAAATGCACATGCTAAGGGGACACATCATGAAGGGTCTCTTCCCATCCCCCCCATCCCCCCCCCAGAATGGATAGTGTGGACAGCCAGGAAGGTTGCAGTTTTGCAGCAGAAAACAGTAGCAAAGTACTTTTTCCCGTATCCAAAAAATCAAAGCTCAGCACCCATCCAAAAAAATTTCAAACGCATTGAGGAAGTCTCTTTATGTTAAAAAAAAAAAAGCCCTTCTAGGGCAAATTTTTGGAATAGGACTGGTTGTCCTGTAACAGGAAGGGCTAATAAGGGACAATATATTTCAAAAGGCACATTAAACAGGAATACTGACTTTATTCTTTGAGACCAGGCTGAAGGCAGGAAAATTGAATTCTTAAGCCAACTGTTATTGTAGGAAAATTGGAAAGCTGGTATTCAGTCAAACTTAAAGGTTTTCCTCATTAGGAGTTCATGATGTATATACTTCAGAAGGCAATTTTTCTAGAACAAAGTTAATGTCCCAAGTGGATGTAAAATCTACCGATCAGGGTTAAAGTCTATGGGTAGACAGAGATAATGTGGCTCTAACTTATTACTGTCTATGATTTGGATTCTGAATAGTTTTAAAATTTGAAAGACTATAGAAAAATACTTTATTGCATTACATAGTATATTGCATATATTAATATTCCTTTGATTAAATTGTTGTTAGTTGCAAAGTCATATCCAACTCATCGCAACCCCATGGACAATGTTTCTCCAGGCCTTCTGTCCTCTACCATCCCCCAGAGCCCATTTAAGCTTGCACCGACTGCTTCAGTAATTCCATCCAGCCACCTCATTCTCCATTGTCCCCTTCTTTTGCCCTCAATCGCTCCCAACATTAGGCTCTTCTCCAGTGAGTCCTTCCTTCTCATGAGGTGGCCAAAAGTATTTGATTTAATTATCCCTGTTTAAATATTTCATACACCTTTGCAACAGAACTCTTTAAAACAGGGGTGTTAAATTCAAGGCCTGCGGGCTGGATCCAGATCACCTTTAATATAGATCTGGCCCAGGGGCTGCCCTGGATACAGCGAAGGATTGGCTTGCAGTGCCTCTGCCAATGAAAACAGAGCTTGTGAGAGCCGCGCACAGCTCTCACAAATTCCGTTTTTTCTGTCAGAGTGCTAGCAAAACAAACTACTAGAAAAAATGGCATTTCATCACATGAGTGCTGTCAAGCTGGCCACACCCACTTTGGCCATGCCTCCCCAGTTCTCCTGAGGTCAAACACAACCCTGATGCGTCCCTCAGTGAAATTGAGTTTGATACCGCTGCTTTAAAACATACATTCCTTTAAAAAGGCACATGAAAGTGGTAAATCCACTGGTAAAATATGTGATCTTCAGTTGCTTTTGTTTAGGTTTCAGAGCTAGTTAGCTTCTCTGAGGAGGTGTATTTTATTTTAAAACAGTCAAGTGAGTCACATGGATCAGCCAATATACATGTGTGAAGGACATGATAGATTTGATTCCTCTATTATTTATCTTTGTTATCATTTCTTTGTTTGTGAGTAATATAGTCAGAATTGCAATTCAAAAGTTGAATAGACTAGAATCATTACAAGAAGTTGCCAGTTGTTAAGAATATTGGTTTGACTATGAAATAACTTTTAGTTCATATATACAGATGAAGCATGATAATTTGGTTTCTTATATGATCTAATTTGTGGTTCAGAATGCTCACCATATAAAAGGGGCATTATAACAAACTATTCTAGGTAGTAGCTAGGATATTATGCTCTACTTTTCCTAGCTTTGTCACAGAGTAATAATCTTCTTTCCCTTCAGGCAGAAACAACATCTGTTCCTTTGGCCTCCTTATGAAAAAGGAATGAAACTTTTACTAACATCTGCATCCTTATTTTTAAACCAATTCAGGAAATATTTCAGATCTAATCAATTACAGAAAGTCATCTAGCTCCCTTTTAGACAGGTATAAAATGGGATATTTCTCTCGAACTTTCAATATAGGGATCCCTCTATATTAAAGATGATCTGAGAGATTATCTTTTTCATTGTTCTCTCCAGAAAATTTTTTGGTATCCCCCTCCGCCCCCGTTTTTAGTTTTCTGAAGCCATCATAGTTGTTTCTGGTATTGGGTGACCTAGAAGTTGGATAAATAAATAATTAAATATGCTCACAGCAGATACTCAATTTTCAAATAAAATCATCCTTATTAATATAAGTAGCCTATAGGTAAATTCTTTTTAAAAAGTAGGTAAAGAAATGTCCTTGCCTGTGTTCCTCACATAAGCTATTAAATGGAAAATAATATTTATAGTTCTACAGTAGAATACAGGCTACACTAAAGCATTCAGAATTTTAGTTCATAACCCAATAGGTTGGGGTCAATTACATATATTCAGTTATATAAATATTCAGTTAAAAATAGAAAATGAGATTAGTTCAACCACTCCTGTTCCTTATACTGCACCACCATTTTGTTTCATTTGTTTGCTCGATATTGCCACATATCTCACCAGGTAACTTTGGGCAGCAAACAAATTTTTAAAAATAAAACCAATTAAATAATACAAATATTAAAATTTATTGAAGCCAAAAATAAAGCACACAGATGTTTAATTCTTGTCTTACTCTGACATCTGTTTTATCCCAACATCTACATGTTCCATACAAATCTCTATAATTAGGAAATTGTATATATGGCTGTGATTGGGAACCTCATCCGGCTGCATTCCAAATCATGCAACCTTGCAATGACATTGTAGACCTGAGCTCAATGTTGATTAAACCTGTTAGAAATTATGAATAGTTACATTGTAATCAGTATAAGCAGAGTTCCTCAATTCTTTTATATGTTTTGACTTAAATGATTCAGCCTAGCCAAGGTAAACTAATAACAAGGAATTTATTAAATCATGATTCCATGCATATTCATTATTACAAACAGCTTTTTCATTTCATGAGCCATATTAAAGTCTGAAAATTATCATTTAACAATTAGTTATGATTAACTATAAGAAAAGGATGGTCTGAAAAATGTGAAACAATAATCTGTAAAGCATCCAAAACATGAGTGATTTCTGTTGAAATTGCTTTGGATTAAAAATACTTCAATATAACACTTACTCTGTTTCTTCTTCCCCTAGCATTTGTCATTTGAAGTGAATGTAAGTCACTTAAAATCGCCATTTAGATCAAGTATTGGTTAGTAAAATTTGATAAACAAGCCTACAGCTTCTTAACACTTCTACTAAACTAATAAATAGAAAAGAGAAATATATTTTTAAAAATGCAAGTATAAGAGCTATTTGAAGGAAGGAGAGAACTTTTCACATTCATAGCCCACCAGAATCTATGATTTGCATTCAAATATTCTTGGAGAGGTGTCCTCCTTCTCATAAGTATGGAGAAATATCCACATCCTATCCCTTGATTAGTGATAGAAACATTTGATGATATTTAAAACAAAGAGAACTCTGAGCAGAAAAGAGAAAAAATGAGCCGGGCTAGGAAAGAAGTGAGCTAGAAGCAGGTTTTCTAGTGTATGATTAAAATGTACTTTAAGAAAAGGAATTTCCAATTAAAACAATAGCTGTTTCAAGAATATTCTGCTTTTATAGAGCTAGGTAAAATATCTAGCAAGAAACTGTACTAAAACTTTTATTTTTTTTTCTTTCGTGTATAATAATGTGAATGTTTAATGACAGCTTTTATTCATTCAGATTGGGAACAAAGTTATTAATTTTATATAGAATCATTTTGTAGTTTGTATTATTTAATTCAAGTGTCCCCACTGAAGGCCTGTTTTAACATTGCAGTTATTTAATTTTTTTAAAAAATAAGTTTTACCTTTTTATCTTAAAAATATGTTTGACTTTTACTTATTTATGATAAGACTGGTATATCTCACAGGAATTGGGGCAGGGGTATGAAGAGCTGATTTCATTGGTCACATGCTTGATGTTTTAAAGCCCAGAGTTGCAAGAGTTGCCATTAATAGAAATGATTTCACTTTTTTTCCTTTTTAATTGCCATTAGATGGCAAGGATTATGAGAATCCTATGTCACACACACCATACATTGGAAGTAGGGAGAGGAAGTCAATTGAGTATCCCTAACAGATATCAAAGCAGTAACTATTTTATAGCGTTGACCCAAAAAGCAAGAGAGCTGAACTAGGATGTGTGAGAAAGAACAAAGGTTTCTGGAAGAGGTTTAGAAATGTGTCACTGAAGTTGTGGTTAAAAAATTGTGAACAAAACCACATGCAATAGGAACTACAGATAATATGAAAAATGCTTTAATAATTGCACAATTTTTGAAAGATACTTCAAATTACAAACAATGTAGTTTCTTCATTACAAATTATTTTAAAAATGGGATTGAATCATCTTGCTTTTATTAGTAACTGCCAGTGAGGAAGACCTTGAGAAAGACATCCATGAATCTTTACCCTACGCCAAAGGGAATTAGTCATTTTTAAAGCCCATAACAAGATAAGTGAGTTGGGAAGTGGCTCAAGTATATGTAAATGATAACTGCAGCAAGATTATTGTATGACAAATATAGAAATATTCAACTTTACCCACAATGGAAAAATGGGTGATGAGAATGTTGCAATTGCCTGAGATGGCTAAATTGACTTCTTTGATCAGAGAAAAGAATGCATCTGCGTTTTATTGCTGACTGGAAATCATTTAAAGACTTTTTATGTACAATAGAAAAAAATGAACTCATGATTTATAGTTTTAATGATTAGATATGATAGATTATAGAAAGAAGAGAGTTAGGTTGTA
>JANHGC010004423.1:59739-73855 GCA_027560395.1 Boaedon fuliginosus | reverse complement strand
TTAAAGGCTTTTCTCAACATGCAGGGTAAGCAAATGGTTATGAGAGCAGCCTGTCTAGATTATTTTTTTTCTTGTTTTCCTCCCCAAAAACTAATGTGTGTCTTATACTCCAGTGCGTCTTATACTCCAAAAATACGGTGTATTAAGAGCGCCCCTCCAGCTGCCTGACTTTATGTTACTATTATTGTTTTGTTTCTGAAGAAGGTCAAAACATTATCTCTTATATTTCTCATCACTCTCAACTCCTATAATAAATTCTGCTGCATCCAGGAAGATACATACCTTCAATATTTCCCATAATATTTGTCATAACTCTTCCAAAGACTGAGGGGCTGTCCGGGTCTCCCAGTGAAGAACGTACCTGTACAATCTTGAGTTTTTCAAGCCAGTGCCAGTTAAATTTCCTATTTTGCTATTACAAGCTTGGAGAAGATACTAGACTAGAAATGTTGTCTTCCAGAAAATCTCTGTGGAACATCTTGTTCAGTACTGTGTGTGTGCAAGACACATTTTTAAGTAATTACATCATGTAATTCAACACCTAGTCTGATAAGTGGAGTGATGGCATAACCTGCCAATTCCTGAAAAAGTACCAGACTCTTTGTGTGGAAAAATAATCCTGGGTTACTTCTATGACAACAAATGGATTGAGAAAGGTTCCAAGAAAGAATGCACCACAAAAGAGACGATGCTTCAAATGGTAAGATCAGTTGAACAGGTAACACTAATGCAACAGTGAGACAGATGTAGAGACAGAAAGTAAAGGGGGCTGAAAGAAATATAAGAAATGGAATCCTTATGCGCCATGAAGTTGTAAGTGCCGTGAAGTTATAAAGCATGGCATACACTTGAATAAATAAAAGACAAAGAACCCAAGGCTGAAGGATGGCCTTCCCCAAACTGTAGTACAATTCCAGTTCTAATTCAGGCAATGGGAGTTGCAGTTCAGCGCATCTGTAAGATCACAAAAGGTAACATATAATTAGTTATATTCTCCAGAAATAAATAAATAACTTTGGCAATTTGAATGTCAAAATTGAAAGTAAGCATTCAGATCGACTCATTGATTTCCATGAGATTTACCATTCCTTGTGCGGTATGTATGCATGTATGATATATGTTATTGTTATGCATTTTTGACAAAACAAACTGCATTATTTCTCAAAATAAGAAGATCCCCAGTGAACCCTAAGAAGCAAGATGCTTTAAAACTGCTATAGTGTTGCCAAAGCCAAATAAAACCCATCCACTGTTCTAAGCTCCAACCAATGGAATTTTTGGTAGAACAACTCCAAGCATCTCTAAATGAAATTGATCTACAGCTTTTTCAGGGCCAGTTTTAGTTGCTCTGATGGATGGTCTAGTAGACGGTACAATTTGGTAATTTGTCTCTGCTTGTGCTTGCATATATCTCAACATCTTCTGACACCATCTGAACCACTTTCAAAAATTGATGGCTGGGAACATGGTTTTGTTGCGGTTCTATTCCTATAATCAGAGTAGATTTCAGATAGGCAAACTAGGGAATTACTGCTTTTTTCTCAGCTTTTATCTTATGGGATGGTATCGTGTTCTGCTCTGTTTCTGTGTTAACTGATATGGCCCATGGACCAATGGCCATAGTAAACAGTCTACACCCACTCTATACACCTACACCTATTTCACCTTTCCATTTTCATAAGATATTAGGCCAACTCTCTCATGAGCTTCTGATGGGACAGGGTAATAATACAAGAAATAACAACTATAGCCAAAAGATCAGCAATTACAAACCTCAAATTGCAGACTACAGGCAGTATCTCCAAATTCAGTTGATTCAGAAACATTTCTATCAATCCATCAATGGAAAGACTGCACTGAACCACTCAACATCTGCCAGAGGAAAATAAATCTGGGTACAACTGTGGGACAATAGCCCAAAGAAATACAATAAGCTTGGGTAAAGGGGGTGGATAAGAATTTTAAAAAAACTTGAAATGAGAGAACTTGCAACAACAGCAGAAATGGAGAAAGGGACAAGGGAAATCAAGAATTGGCCAGCACCAGGTGAAGATGAACCTCATGGTTTTTGGTTGAAACATCTGTTTGGTCTACACCCATTCATTGCCAAGCAGTTTAACAACATACTGTAAGGAGGTGAAATTGGAGATTGGCTACCTACCTGGTAATGAAATGCACCAGGTAACGGCAGGCCACTTACTTGCTTATCAACAACTTCCAATGATTAAGGGTGCAATCCTGTATTTATTTGCTGTGCTGCTGGACTCAAGGGGGCTTTTCTCAGAGAAGAACAAGTGCTATAATTAACCAGAATTTTAGCAATGCAGCTAGGACTGCAGCCACAACAGATGAAATTACAGCCCCGTGAACAATACAGCTCTCCTAGGAACCCTGTGAGATAAATAGCTATTTCCTTTTAAAATAAAAGTTATTTTTATGACCCCCAGGTTACCCAGCTGTGTGTCCATGTGACAATTACCCAGTTGAGTCTGTCCATGGATACTCAAAAGTTGGGAAACAGGTGGAGATGGATTTTGCCGTCAAGAGCAACCAAGAGACACTCCGGGTGCCATCCTAGCATTCGGGAGATGAAGGGACTCAAGTCACCATCGTTCCCCCCAACAGCTGATTTATCCCACTGTAACTAGAGACTGAAGTCATACGGCTTATGGTCAACCCTTCTCGAGGGGGGTCAGGCGCAGGTCATCTTTGATGTTTACCTCAGCAGACAGTACTTCCAGGCAGCAGAATGGGCAGGAACTGTTCCCACGGCGTGGAAAAACGGTCCAGACTCTAGAACCTCCACTCGAGAAAAAAAAATCATAACGGCAAATTGTTCGTATTAGCGAATAGTTTTCTCCCATAACGACTCCCTCCCCCCACACCCCAAGCTTTGAAAGGACACGAAGATTGCACGTGGGCTACCCTGGAGCAGAGAAACGATGTGACTTTGTCACCTTTGCAGACCCAACGTGTCCCGAGCGTCTGGTTTTTTTTTTTTTTTTGTGGGGGGGGGGATCTCTCCAACACCCACTTTTCCCGTTTGGGTCTCGACTAGACGGTCCGCGACCGCCCCCGC
The DNA here is from genome assembly GCA_027560395.1 of Boaedon fuliginosus. Lineage (NCBI taxonomy): Eukaryota > Metazoa > Chordata > Lepidosauria > Squamata > Lamprophiidae > Boaedon > Boaedon fuliginosus. The sequence continues at coordinate 70,776 of JANHGC010004423.1, read as the reverse complement.
GGGGGAAGAGGGGAAGGGTAGGCGACGCCTCGGGACAAAGAGTGACGTGGATGTCGCAAGCCGGTGGTTAAAAAGGGGGCTCTTCTGCCCCTGGCTGTACAGTCGGGAGCGCAGCTGTCGCGGAACCGAAGTTGGGTGTTTTTTTTTTTTTTCTTAGACAGGCTCTTTGCAAAGCGGCGGGGGGAAAATGCAACCTTTACAGCAGAACTGCCAGCCCGTCAGGCCGTTTAAGCAAAGGAAAAGTTTTGGTAAGCGGCCTGAAACTGGGCTTAGTACCCGAGGGACGTCGCGATGGCTTGGAAAATCAGACCTGACGGGCTTATTGCACCCTGGATTCTCATCATCTCCCGCGGGACAACTAACTCCCCTGGGATCAAGGCACGAAGGGACTGAAAACACAGCCGGGCGCTCGCGGACTTTCCGCCGCTCTTTGGAGGGGGAGAAAAGGAAAACGCCTCCGGGGTTGGAGGCAGCTCGGCTTTACAGGGCTGACTGGTCGTCTGAAATCCTCTACCTGCTGCCTTGGGAGTCGAGATCTTTCACGTCCACGCCTCCTTAGGTGAAAACTAATGGATCTTCTTGTCTTTTTTTTTCCCCACAGCCACCCGAGTGGAAGAAGTAGCCGGCATTCGTGGGAAGTTCCCGACAAAAGTTCCAGTAAGCCTTTCTTCATTCCGTCGTCTTTCTCTGCTAAATACCCCTAATATTTGCCTAGTTTCTGGGGTTTTGTTTGTTTGTTTGTTTTAAGTGTACCTGACTCAGGGCAGGTTTTCTTGGCCAGCGGTATCGCTGACTTCATTTACGTTCTGTAGATAACACCGAGTCTGCTTCGGATCCTCTCTTGCTGACAGTAGTAGGTGCTTCCACCGGTAGCATGTCTTGCGTTCGCATTGCTTTTAATTTAAACATGTTGTGCTTTCTTCTTTTTGAATCAGGTAATTGTTGAAAGATATCAGAAAGAAAAATACCTCCCCCTGTTGGACAAAACAAAGTTTCTTGTGCCACAAGAGTTAACTATGACACAGTTTATAACCATCATTAGGTATGTAGCAAGCCACAGATAGGCTATTTATTATTTGTTGGCTGTCAGAGCTTCTGTGCGCACACACCCCTTGCCTGTCTATTTTTGCTACAGGGCTTCTAAAAAAAATTGGGAACTTTGCAGTAATATGGCTTCTGTTACCCAACACCTTTCTGTGACTTTTCTCCCATTGCTTTGATGAGGTTCAGTCCTTTGAGCCCTCTTGCAAAGTATTCCTCGTTATTTGCACAAAGGTATGGTGAGAAAACTATGCTAGATTAATACAGTCCTGCTTTTTTCTCCCTCCTCTGTTTTTTTTAAAGACTGTCCTAGACTGTTTCAACCATGTATTCATCCAAGAAGAGTTTGATACAATGAATGACCAAGGTTTCATGTTAAAAACTATGCAGTTGTGCTTTACATTTATTTTAATCTATTTTTATTCTTAGCTAGTTTCCCCCAGTCATGTAGTCTAGACACGTTCAGCTTTCAGTTCCAATATTGACATCACAGCCCAAAGTATAGGGAAAGTACTGCTTTAGGAAAAGCTATCCTAAATGCATGTGCATATCTTGAAATAAATATTGACATTTTATTCTTCAGAATCCAGGATGTAACAATGATTTTTTGATTTGGAAAAATGGATTCTTTATTCATTCCATCTAGTAATTTACTTTAAAATTTTCCTTCATTTTTAAAACTGCTTCCTATGAGCTGGTGAGGGTACTTAAGAAGTATAAATCCAAAAAGCCTTCAGGTCTGCAGAATTAGTAGCATAACATTATTTTTTATCTCAGCTCGACTGCTTCAAGAATTCTTTAAGCTCTTATGACTATTGCTGATATCAAAATTGATTAGAATCTCTTACACCCAATTGAAATAAGGCAGTACGTACAAAGTGAGATTACAGAAACTTGAAATGTTTATTAACTTCCATTTTCAAGGTCATAGGCCTGTGTTGGCGAACCTATGGCACGCGTGCTGGAAGTGGCAGGCAGAGCCATGCTTCTGGGCATGCGCACCATCATTGAAGTGGGCCCGCCCACCTGCCCGAACTCCTTAGTGGTCTTTCATACCTCTGCTAGAAGCATAGCTGATTGTCAGATTGTTTGATCAGCTGTGTTTTGGCTCGCACGGGGGTGTGGGGGGGTATTGCACGTGCATGCGCAGAAGATGGGGAAGGGTGAGGGTGTCATGTGTGCATGCATGAGGGCGGGGGAGCGCTCCACTGCCTCCATGCACATGCGCATGCAACATCCCCCCCACCCCCACGTGACTCCAGAACCAGAACACAGATGATCCGACGATCAGCTGTGCTTCCAAACAAGGATGGGAGAGCACACATGGGGTGGGGGAGTTGCGTATGCGCATGCATATGCATGTGCAGAGGGGCAGAGGCAGGTGGCCAAGTGAGCGTGCAACCAGTGCACACAACTTCTGGCATGGAGGGCGGCAAAAGGGTCGCCACCACTGTCATAGGCTTATCCAATATGTGCTCCCCAACAGAATTTCACAAATAGTGCTCAAAATATTTAATCTTCACACATCCAATACTGCCAACAGAGTATGATCCTTGGAATTATAAAAAAATATTTAAAAGTTTTGATTAAGAAGTACACTACATTATTTTAAAAATAGTATGTTTATTGCTTCGTGGCTACACGAAAAAGTAGTCTGCATTTAAGCAGCAAAATAAAATTAACTAAAATTATTGTAAAAGGGCAAGAAACACCACCCTCAACCTCTCCTAGTCTCTACACTCTAGGAACAAGTTGAATTATCTTTGCTGTTTGTAACCTTCCTGTACCATCCTCACTGTGGAAGCTAAACACCTATAATAAATGCCTTAATGACAAGGAAGCTAAATAAATATCCGAGAGTCAATTTGGTGCAGTGGTTAAGGCATCCAGCTAGAAATCAGAAGCCTGTGACTTCTAGTTCTGTTTTAGGCACAGAGCCAACTGGGTGACTTTAGTGCCAGTTGCTATCTAGGACGGAGGCCAAAGCACACCACTTCTGAAAAACTTTGCCAAAATCCTACAGGCAGTCACAAGATGTCAAAAACTGACTTGAAGGCACAAAAACAAATAAACAAATACTAATGTTAATAACAAATGTAAAAAAGCTACACTAAACATTGTAAAGCTTATCCCAGAAAAATGGAATGTATGTCTGTTCTTGGATAGTCTGAACAACTTAAAAAGCCATCTTCTTCCTTACCCCTTTTTCAAAGTACAATATGATATTTTCTGGTGGCAACTCGGACCATGTGTCTAGCTAATCTGTCTCTGTACTATGAAGGAGTTTGCATCTCTTAGAAAAATGTTTGTTTTCTTTGTTAACCCAGAAGCAGAATGGCACTGAGTGCTACCCAAGCTTTCTACCTGCTGATAAACAACAAGAGTTTAGCCAGTATGTCTTTAACTTTGGCCGAAATATACCGAGACTACAAAGATGAAGATGGCTTTGTATACATGACATATGCTTCCCAGGAGATGTTTGGAGATCTCATAACTACTTCCAAAGTAAAATGTAAGGAATATCTCCTAAAAAGATAAGTCTTCTCTTGGTGACAGCATGGCTGAACCATTCAGATTACTTGAAGATGAAAGGTGCTCTGTCTAACGTGGGGTCTTCTGCAAAATTAATGGCCCAGGAGTTGGCAAGACCCAACTAAAGAACTAAGCAGTGGAATGAACCATCCCAAACAAATGACGTGGACACATAGTTTCATAATTTGGCTCCTTGCTAGCCAAAGAAGTTAGTAGTGATATGCTTCAGTGTTACCCTTAAATCATGTATTTGCTTTAAAAATTGTTACCGTAATTGGAGATGAGTGAAAATGATGAAATTTTATAACGAAGTTAAATGACCTGGACACGAATTGTCTGCTTAACAGAGAATATCATGTGCACTAGAGAGTAGCACACTGTCATAGTTAGCTGAACATTGCAAGCCTGAGCCAGTGTTGGCTTTTATATTGTCTATTTTTATCAAAGCCATTTGCTTTCTTCCTCCAAGAGGAATATTGCTGATGAATATGGTGGCTCTGTAAATTTTACAGGAAGTCTTTCCACAGAATAGAAGATGCTGTCTGTAGTGAATAGTGACAACTGCACAGAAGTGGCTTGTAGAATTGAGCCTAATAGGGTGGAATATAATGGACTCTAATGCTGGGAAAGGTGGAAGGAAAGAGGGAAACCAGCAGCAAGGTAGATAGTCAGTTACCGTAACAATGAGTGTACCACCAGAGTTCCTGAAGGATCAGGTTAGGAACAGATTATCATAAAGAAAATCTGTATGGTCACCAAGAGTTGACAACAACTTGATGGCATGTAATCACCAGTCCTTCAGAGAACATTATTGCACACACACATTCCTCAGATATCAATAGCTGAAAATTAGTGAGTTGTGTTGGGGGGAAGGGATGACTGTGTCAAATAATGCAAGAACATAGCCGCTTAAATAGGAATGCAAATTCCTATATGACATCTCGCAATTGTTTAACTTGTATGTGACTAACTCAGCTCTGGTGCTGAGGCAGCAACTCCAGAAGCTAGAACAGTAGCTTTATCACAAGGCTATGTTCTTGCCTTTTGAACTCTGCTCTGAGCTTTAGCTTTGATTGAAGATAAGATTATAGTATAAAGATGAGCGGTGTGGGTGAATATGCATGTGTAATTGTGTATGTATGTGTGTGCTATAGAGACATATGTTGTATTTCATAAAGGGCACCAGGATTACAAGCTACTTAGTCTAAAGCCAGCTAATAAAATCATGTCTTTGAGACTCTTCTTTCAATGCCATAGTTAAGATAATTCTATCTCAGTAGAACTGACTTAAGGTTGCCTTCAAGTTAAAATCCTGCTGGTAGCCTCTCACTGTCCAAATGACTTGGAAATCTTGGAGAGTTTCAGAAGGAACAGGCTGCAGAGTTGCTGGTATTCAAACCAGAGAATATTGTGAATTTTACCTCCAACACAGAGAGGAAGACTGAGATATATTCCACATCCAAAACAGTGGTTTTGAGGAGTCATTTGTTGTAATGTGAAGAGAAATGTTGATTTGGTAAGACACAAAGCTTTATTTCATGGACAAGTCCCAGCTCACATACAAAGACTCTAACCCAGGGATCCCCAATCCCCAACCCCTGGTCCCTGAGCCTGCATGCCATGGCATGCCAGTAACTGGGCTGTGCAAACAAATGAAGCCTCATCTGCAGGATGTGGCAGCACACAAAACTACACCCCCTCTGGTCCGCAGAAATACTTTTATCCACAGAACTGGTCCCTGGTGCCCAAAAGGTTGTGGGCTGCTGCCCTAACTAATTTAAGAATATCATATCCAGTTATACTTGATGCTTTTTTATGAAGTGGAAATGGATCTATATCTGTTGAAAAAAATTAGAACAATAACTCACATGATCAGTTTTTTTTAAGCCATTTGTCCTTTAAAATTGTGTTTCTCTGGATATCCTTTATACATAAAAATAGTCCAACCACCTCTTGTGCATTTCTAAAAATGACATGAATTTCTGCTTTAACAAGATGACACAGTTTCATTAAAGTAAATGTTTTTGTCTAGTCCATATTTATGGCTGCGCCTGCAGGAGGGGTGCACATTTTTATATGTATTTTGTTAAATGCCTTTTTTGGTATTTTGTGACACAAACTGCTTTTTGTTCATCTAAGAGAGTGTTTAGCTGTTATGGCATTTAAGATAATATATGTTTGGCAAGACCAACATTTAATATCAATAGAATTGCTGCAAGAATGTGTGTAAAATATGATACCTCAGAGTAGCTAAAACATAATTGCCCCTGAAGGGACTTCTCACTTGATACAGTCTGTAGTATGTTTTTCTTTCTTCTTTTTCTCGAAGAGAGTCAAATAGTAGGTTCAAGCTATTAAGTGTATTATTTTTGGAATGATTTGTTCTTCTTTCTTGAGAGTAAAAGACTGAAATATTGTGGTTTCATTATGAAAAGAATGAAGTGAAGAAAAATTAAACATTATATAACTAAAGGACTCTGGTCTGAAATTTCTTGAGACTCCCAAAATGACATGTACAGAAGTAAACATAACACAAGTCAATAGGTTCTAATGATATCCTAATAATTTGTTAAATATATATGCTCCCCAACTTAAGCTACTTTGGATGGTTTACAAATGGCGAACATTTAAAATAAGGATTCTTCTCCTCCCACCCAAAAAATAAAGATGGCAGAAACATGTAAACGTGATGGGAACAAAGTGGGGAGGAAGTGTGCATGGGTGCGAGGGTTTTTCATTTATGCTCTCCAAAGGCCTGGGCAATGAACCAGGTCTTCAGGGCCCTTTGAAACCCCAACAGAGCAGAATCTTGGGGGAAAACAACATACTATATACAAATTGTATGTATATACTGGGTTTTATTACATGTGTGAAGGTAGCTTGAAAGCTGAGTCATTAAGGAACTGGACAATACAAATAGAATGTGAATGTATGCTTGCATGAATGAATGAAGGTCTTCTTAATAGAATAACAGAATAACAGAGTTGGAAGGGACCTTGGAGGTCTTCTAGTCCAACCCCCCGTTCAAACAAGACCCTATACCATTAGCAATATATCTTTATATACTTATGCCATATACTTCCTTCTTATATCCTTATAAGAAGGTAGGATTATATGCAATTGAAAGAGAAAACACTGGTATATTTCCAAATCCAAATGTGGTTGATCATTGGTAGTCTAACACCATATTCAACTTAGAGATAACTTATTTTCTACAATCAGTAGTCATTAATTACTGAAAAATTGGATTGTTGGTCACTTACCATGAACGTCCATTCTCTGGGGATCCATGATGGTCTCGGTAATGTCAGGTTTAGGCTCTGCCCTTCCTCAGGCAAGCCAAAATGAAGGGGTGGAGTTCCAGAAGCTCATACATAAACAAGCAGTGAGAAGCACCGTAATACAACAAACCTTTATTAACTCATCCGGAACACTCCACCAACATCTGGCCATATGAAAACATGCATAACGATAAAACTTCAACATCAATATATATATATCCACTGGAACACATAATCTCCTCCCTGTCAGAAAGGGCGGGGCACCGAGACCATCATGGATCCCCAGAGAATGGACATTCACGGTAAGTGACCAACAATCCATTCTCCAGAGGATCCAGTGATGGTCTCAGTGACATCAGGTTTGGGCGTCATTACCCCAGCTATACTATGGGAGGGCTGACTAACGGGAGGAGGAAACAGATCTCAGAATCCCCTGACCAAATTCCATCCCCTGGGATGCAAAGCTGTCTACCTTATAGTGACGAACAAAAGTGTTAGGGGAGCTCCAGGTGGCTGCTCTACAGACCTGCTCTATCGAGTGGCAAGCCCTGAAGGCCACGGATGTGGCCGCCCCCCTCGTGGAATGAACCAAGATCCCGGTAGTGGGACCAGTCCTAGGGAAGAGTAGGCTAACATTATAGTCTGCCTAATCCACTGAGCAATAGTGGATGGTGATGTTCTAGTCCCCTTCTTGTTTCGATGGAAAAGTATAAACAGGGCCTCGGAGTGTCTAAATGCCACTGTGTGGTCTAGATAGAACAGAAAAGCTCACCTGACATCCAACTTATGCCATTCCCACTCCCGATTGTTAGCAGGTTTGCTAAAGAAGGAGGGTAAAATAACTTCTGCCTCCCGGTGAAAAACGGAGTTCACTTTTGCATAAAGGTAAGGTCCAAGCGGAGAATCACCTTGTCTGTAAGCTTTGTGACACAGTCTGGGGGCATGGACAAGGCTGCTAGCTCTGAGACCTGCCTGGCAGTGGTAATGGCCACCAAAAAGGACACCTTAAGGGAAAGGTCCTTTAAGGGGCATGAAGCAAGAGGCTCAAAGGGAGCCCGGGACAAAGCTTGCAAAACCAATCCTAGGTCCCAAGAAGGACCCCTCACTACTGGGGGAGGATTGATGAGTGCCACTCCCTTCAAAAATTGCTTTACATGAGGATGTTTTGATAATTTTGAACCCTTATAGTGGCCCAGTACTGCCGCGATAGCATAGACCTGTCTCCTAAGAGTTGCAGTACTCAAACCGTTATCCAATCCCTTCTGGAGGAAGGCCAGTAGTTTGTGAACCTTTAGTCTAGTGGGATTGACTTTACTAATATAACACCATTTCACTAACGCTAACCAAGTGGCATTATATAGTCTATTAGTTGATGCCCTCCTGCTAGCCATCAACGTCCCTATGACGGGGACGGAATACCCACAACGTGTTAAATGTTCCCGCTCAACCCTCCATACAGAGAGGTGAAGATTGGGAAGAGGTGGGTGTAACACTGGGCCCTGGGACAGTAAGTCTGATCAAGGTGGAAGCGCTATCAGTGGAAAAAGACAGCTCTCTCAAATCCGCAAACCGTGGCCTGCGGGGCCAAAATGGGACGATCAAGACCAGTTCCGCCTTTTCTTTTCTTAGTTTTCCCGCCACCTTGGGAATTAACTTGGTGGGGAGAAAGGCATATAGAAGCCTTTTTGGCCAATCCCTGTGCAGGGCATCCATTCCCTCTGCCTTGGGGCATGGACCCTGACTGAAGAATCGAGGCAGATGAGAGTTCAGATGACACGCAAATAGGTCCAGTTTCATGGGCCCCAGGCGCTGGTTCAGAATGCAGAACTCGTCGGGGTGGAGTCTCCACTTGCCCCCGTCTACCTTTTCCCGGCTCAACCAGTTGGCTGTCACGTTTAGTGACCCGGGGACGTACACTGCCACCAAGGAATTCAGGTGGGCCTCTGCCCAGGTGAAGGTTTTCCTTGCTAGTCATTGCAGTCGAGGAGACCTCGTGCCCCCTTGCTGATTCAAGTGGGCTTTGGCAGAGATGTTGTCGGTGTGCACTACTATGTCTTTTCGATGCACGGACTCTTTTAGCTGCTGGAGGGCTAGTAACAACATTTTTAGCTTGAGATAGTTGATACTGCGGGACGACTCTGCTGGAGTCCAGCGGCCCTGGACCGCCGCTCCCTGCATGTGAGCTCCCCATCCCGTCAGGCTGGCATCAGTGTAGATGGGGGTGCAGTCCTGTACTGAAATCGGAGACCCGCCTTGAAGGGTCGGGGGCAAGGCCCACCACTTGATGTCCACTCTGGAGTCCTGGTCTAGTAGAATCATCTTGCATCTGCGTAGAATGATGTGTTGATAGGGGAGGAGGTGGTTCTGAAGAGCCTTCAACCTGTAACGAACCCTGGCATGAACAGTACATGCCTAGAAGGCTGGACAGCATTAGGACATCGTTCCCTTCCTGCATCGAACGGGGCGTCGCCATCGTGAAGGTCAGGACCTTTTCCCTTCTCTCCGGAGATAAGAACACTTTGTAAGTTAGAGAGTCTATAGTGGCCCCCAAGTGGACTATGCTCTGCGTGGGTACCAGCGTGCTCTTGTCCATGTTTATCACAAAACCCAACGATTGCAATAGGGTAATGGTTAGCTCCAGATGGGCCATGGTTTGTTGGTAAGACGAGGCTTTCACCAGGATGTCGTCCAAGTATGGATATATCTTGAGGCCCTGGAGTCGAAGGTGAGCTATGGCTGCAATCAGCATTTTCGAGAAGACCCTGGTTGAATGTTAGGCTAAATGGCAAGGCCCCAAATTGGAAGAGGTAACCCCCGTAGTCGAACCGTAGGAACTTCCTGTGTGATGGCAAGATGGGGATGTGGAGGTAAGCCTCCTGAAGGTCGAGGGAGGCCATGTAATCCCCTGGCTTGATATAACTCAGTATGGACCTCAGTGTTTCCACCTTGAAAGCTGGCTTCTACATCCAGCGATTCACCCATTTTAGGTCTAGAATGGCTCGGGTGTCTCCCGACTTCTTCAACACAGTGAAGAACCAGGAGTACACCCCTAGACCCCGTTGGGGAGCCGGGACCCACTCTATTGCCAAAATTTGTAGCAAATGCTGAATGGCCTTCAATGTTTTCAGGTGCTTCAGACTACACCTGGATCTTTGCACCTGCAGGTATCTCTCTGGGGGTAAGGCCTTGAACTCCAAGGAGCACCCCTGAGATACCGTCTCCCTCACCCACCTGTCTGTTGAGATCTCCATCCAATGACTGTGGAAGAAGGCCAGGCGGGCCCCCACCAGAAGCTCCTTCAGTGGGTAGTCATTGCGATGGCTTGGGAGGTCTGGAGGGACCAGGTCTGGGTTGTCGTGGCTTAGACTTGGGGTCTCGAGATTGCCAGGAAGAGTAGCGCCCCTTGGCTGAATTAGTGTATCCTCGCGGATCCTCTTGCTGGCGAAAAGGGGGGAAAGGCAGCTTGTGCCGAAAGGAGTAGGGCTGCTGTTTCGGCTTCGGCTTGGTAAGCAAGGCCTTACTACTCCCTTTGGACTCTGTAAGAAAAGGTTCCAAGTCTGCCCCAAAGAGCTTAGAGCCTTTGAAGGGCAAGTCGGCCAATTCTCCCTGAGCAGATCCGTCTTCCTCCCAATTCCGCAGCCATATGGAACGACGAGCCACCACTGAGGATGCCATGACACCAGCCGAGAAACTCATCGAATCGTATGAAGCATCCACAGAAAAGGCCACTAGTGAAGCAATGGTGCGTAGTTCTGCCCTAGCTGCCTTAGGCAGCTTATGACGTTCCATGCAGTGCTGAAGCCATAGGACCGCAGTCCTGTCCGCCAGAGATGCAGCCGCCGCCGATTTGAGAGCATCAGAGAAACCCGTGAAAGTCCGCCCCACAGCCACCTCAATGTGCCTATCTTGGGGATTTTTTGGGAATCCCTCCGAGTCAGATGGAAGAAAGGACGGGGCGCCTAGGGAAGCCACTGGAGTATCCACCAAGGGAAGCTTGAAGACCAGCTACTGCTCTTCTGAGAGCTTGTAGAATCTTGTAGCCTTCAGTTTATATGACTTGTGGGTAGTGGGTGAACCCCACGATCGACTGACTGACTTCATAAAGGCTGTAGGAAGATGAAACCGTTCCAGTGCCTGTTGCTCCTGAGGCATGACTGAATTGGCATCAAATTCAGAGTCCTGT
>JANHGC010004422.1:309533-321791 GCA_027560395.1 Boaedon fuliginosus | reverse complement strand
ACTTTGAACAAAAGAAAAATGAATTATAAGGCTTGATGTTTAACTAAACAGCAAAAAATGAAATAAGCTTTTGCTATGAGAAATATAAATAGATTAGCTGTTCTGGATATTGCAATTACAAAGATAAGTAATTATTTTAGAAATTGGAACTAGAAGGAACTATAGGTTTCAAACAGAAAAAAAAAAGCCTGTACTTGATGTCAGTTAATACTGGGACTTACAAAATAACACAAAATTTTATAAATTGGAAATATTACGGGAAGTCTTTGAAGATTGAACCAGAAATTAGTAACTATAATGTCAACAGTTCCAGCAATAATATCTGTTTCTATGATTAGATTATGTCTAAAATATGTTGATGAGGAATGAAAGCTGCCAAATTTAACTGGATATACAAAAGAAATCGTCTGAAGGTTTTAAAATAAAAATGGAAACATAAATGTTGAATCAAGAAAATAACCTGGAATTTTTTTTACAACATCTACAAGAGACTTGTTAAAGCCTTGAAGAAATCTATGTGACGAGATAAAAAAGAATTAAAGATAAATCAAATCCTGTGGCAATATTTGATTAAAACTGTTAAAAGGAAGGAATATAAAGTTGGTTTATTTGATCAAAGTTAAAATAAGACATTTTTATTTCCCAGAATACTTTTTTATGGATGTCATCCAAGCCAACATTGTCCCAAAAGTTCTTTTCAAAAGGCAACTGGACTTTTTTGTTTTTTTTCCCCTTAAAAACATTTCAGTTTTCATCTAAGAAGTGAAGAGGTGAAATGTTTTCAAGGAAAAAAACCCCAAGAAAGTCTAGTTGCCTTTTGAAACTATTTTCAAATGTTTGGGACCTTTGGGACATTTTTATGTACTTTTTGTTGACACCAGAATGGAAAAATTGATGTTTTATGGATGTGTGTGTGTGTGTATTTGCATGTGTGTGTGAGCAGATTTATAAAAATTCCCCTAAGGGTGATATGAATCTTCCTCAGTCTTGGGTTTTCTACCACTATCAAAACAAACTTCGGCGTTTATTTTCTACATCCATCCTAATTCCTCATCAGGTCCTGGTACTTCTTCAGCTTCTCATATTCCTAGTGTTTATGACTTGGCACTGCTACATCTATCCTGCTGCTGTCTTCTGGTCTTTGTCTACTACCACAATTGATAGCAGACAAGAACCATTTGATCCATTGGTAAATATCTGCTTGGCCGTTTGACTCTGGAAGTTCCACAGGATCTTAGCCCTGTCACTCTCCATGACTTCGGTACTATCTGATGGTACTTTTCCACTAAGCCTTGGTAATTGATCTCAAGGGTTGACTGTAGTTAATTTATCCATTACTGTATGCCTCATATCAACTGCTGCTCTCTGTAATGGAGGAGGTGGCAGCATTCCAGCTTCAAGTGTTAGTTACACCATTGTTCTTTCAGACCTCCTTGAGCCTGGATCTAATGTGTAATTGGGCCATATCAAGTTATAAAAACAGCTTCACGAGCATAGCCGTTTCTCAGTTAGTGTGGATGAAGATCTTATTTCATTCATAGTTTCCTCATATATTTATATATCCCCTCTCATTAGGTCTACTGTATTCAGTCCAATATTAGATCTATTACAAGTTCTCTTGTCTTGTTCATATCTGATTTATTCCACTAGCTCACTTATTGTCAAATTTGCCCTGCTTTTCCAACATCAACATCAACTTCCACCTTCAGCCTCCTTCCTTTCCCCACAGGAAAGATCAAAGAATGGGGAGGTGATGATAGAAACAGATATTTAGCAAGGGTGTGAAGAAAAGATGTGTGCTAAATTTAGAGGACCTCAAAGATATCGGGTCTTAGGTCTATCGTCAATGGAGCACTCCTTAAGGTATCTTTCTTCCTCTTCCCTCATTAATTATTTTCTTTTTTCTCTCCACAATCCCCCTTGCCATTAGATTATAATGCAATCTCCGTTGCCATCATTAAGTGGATTCTACCAGTTGTTATCAGAGGATCCAAGTCATTTCTCCCAACTCTAGGCCTCAGTTATGTGAGGGACTGCCTCCAACTCCCCCCTCATCTCCCCTCCATCTTTGTTCTTTTGTCTGTAATTGAACAGTCTCTGAATAAAAGGTCATAAATTAAGGACTACCTGTAGCAGCATCAAATTTGTGACCCTCAGATTTGTAATGTTGTGTTATAAATTAGTATAACTCACTGACTTTCCCAAAAACCATTCTCACTAGCACATCAGAACTCACATTTTGAGCAGGATCTATCACTGCCCTCACAAAGTTGCAGGATTCAATGGTGCAGGAACGAACTGTTTCTGTTCGGCCTTCCCGAAAAAGACGAGTCATAGATGCTTCATAAGTGAGACAGAACTTGTTCATGTCCTAGAACAGAAAGGGGAGGTCATATAGACTAACAAGAAAGGGCTCTCTACTTGAGTATTGTCCTTGGAAATTAAGCAAAGTAAAATGTTGATGCCATGGAGGTGGAAAAATACAGCCTCCGAGATCAGAGAAGGTGAAATGTTCTTCTAGAGAAGCATGAAACCAAGATATTCCATTAACAAAATTCAGATTACAAGAACCTGAACAACCCTGAATCAGAATAGTTCCAATTCATTTCTTCTGTATAAATGCAATCACAGTTACTACTTATTCTGCTATAAGAAAAAAATACTTTTTCTTCAATTATTTTCTCCAATAATTCCTCTAATTATACTGTTTTGAAATCAGCAACATATTTATGATGTTAACCCAGTTGCAATTAACCCAAATAATTAATCAAGTCTCTTACCCGAAAATGTGCTAGTTGAAGGGCAAGCTGGATGAAGGCATCCGGGCTAGTGCGGCATTTCTTGATGTGGCCTTTGCCAAAGTCTTTAAAGGTAAAGACATTAAAATCAACGTCACTGGCCAAAGCATGGGCCAAAACAAAGGACTGCAAGATCACCTGTTGGCACTGTCAAGGATAAGAAACAGGAATGATTAACAAAGTGTAGAGCAGATTTCATGGGGAAATCAGCTTTCCCTTATTTCTACTTTCCTTCCCAATACCTCATTTCTGTCTAAAGAGTCTACTAACTTTAGTCTTCAGAAGAGTCTTCAAGAAGGGGTAACGAAATTAACCAGCAATGGGCAATGTGCTTACACTTTGTACATGGTGTTTAATGTATTGTGAACTGCCTAGAGTGACTATAGAGTGAAGCAGCTCCAATGCAATTCAATTCAATTCAAAAATAAATAATGAAGGGATATCCCAAATCCCCCACTCTCTCTTTACAATCCTTAAAGTCTCCATTAAATTCAGCAGCATGTTAACTTTGTTATCACTTGTTAAGTCTCTTAAGATTTGTTCAGAGTTGTTGGTTTAGCAATGGATCTAAGTGCTAACCCCCGTCAATAAGATGCTGTGTCTTTACTGTAAATCATTGACTCTTTATTCTTTTCAGATACATCTCCAACACTGAAGAACAAAAGAACAGACTGAAGATACTGAACTGACACAGAACTCTCTCTCTCTCTCTCTCTCTCTCTCTCTCTCTCTCTCTCTCTCTCTCTCTCTCTAAAGAGGGGAGAACCTTTTATACCCCTTGCTAGGGACCCCTCTTTCTACTGCTAGAAAGAGATTTATGGGTTTATGGTACCTTGGGTTTTTCCACTGAGGTACCTAGTTTGAGCATGGCAGGGGTTAGCACACATGCAGATGGAACATCTGACAGAGCAAACCATTACATTCTATCAAGAAAAAATATTTAATACGTTGTTTAAAAGTTCAATAAATTACTTAACATGGCTATTGAACTAACTCATGAGCTACATTTACGCACAAGATGCTAAACGAGAAAAAAAGCAAAGGGTTAGAATTAACCAAGCTTAGCATACTGTGCAAACTTAACTGAAAAGCGTTTAACTAATTTAATAAATTTTCAATTAGCATTGTTGAAGAAAGACAGCAAAATAAAGAAGGCCACTCTGAAACATTAAAAAGGCCCCTCAGTTACAATTCTTTCTGTAATACTCATATCTATGGACATATATATTGACATTTCCTTATTTCATTGAGGTCACTTCCATGAATAAACACTGTCCTATCACAACCCAGCTGGCAAACCATTGTGTGTGTGTGTGTGTGTGTGTGTGTGCACATGTGAGTGTGAGTGTTTGTCTTCACCAGAGCCTGAACTTACCTCTGATGATATTTCCCACTCCAGTTTTTGGGGTGGAGGGATGCTGGGGTCCATCTTGCCTTTGCAGTTCCCATCATCATCATATCCCAGCTGGAATGAATCTGTGGCAAGTGTGTACTGTGAAAAAAGAGCATCCAAGAGACAGCTCAACTGCTTTGATTCCCTGGCTGCATCCTTCACACTGAGCTAGCACCCTGGAGAATCCAAGTGTTCTCCATTTCACCCTCTCCCCCGACCAAGCCTATGCTGGAGAACTCAACTGGAGCTTTACCTCCCAAAGATGTCCAATAATAGGTGCATCTGCCCATGAGTGTTCTGCATTGATTCCGGCTTTCCCGTTGCGGTAAACAATCAGGTTGAAAGATTTGTCAAACCACCTGTGAGAAAATAGTGGCATCCTCTTTTCCATAGACTGCTTTCTATTCTTCTCATAATTAAAGATACACGCATGTATGCCTCTGTTTTGGGGGTACAAAACTATTTGTTTCAGGGGCCTGGCAACAAGGCATATCATGACGCCAATCTGCTGCACTTCAAAATGTTCATTCTACCACTGCTTTTGGAGGAATGTTTACTGGCATACAAGGAGCATAATAGGGTTCTGTGAAAGGTATCATAGCCAGCAGAAAATTATCTGGAAAACAAAACCAGGCCTCATGGGAAAAGTGATTTTTTTTTTTTGTATGAAGGTAGTGATATTTTGGTATGACTTCTCTGTTCAAGAAATGTGAGGAATACGTGACTCAAGACAAGACCCTTATGACTTCTGGTGTACAATCTTTGCAGGTTGGTTGCCGAGGGGATATGCCTACCTGTCACAGCAGTGTCCGTGTAGCAAGGATTTTGCATAGACATCCAAAGCCTGACCTGGATTGGGTTCTCGCAGGCCCTGTTCACTGGTGTCAAGAGTGACAAAGAAAGCAGCTTTCTCAATGATATCTAAGGACTGCTTGTTAATCCCAGACTGGAAGTAGGTCTGGCGGGCCCGGGCCCAGGCATCTCTACAAAAAACATTAAACCACCAGAATTAGGAGATGCGGCTATTATGATCCAAAGAAGTAACATCTGATTTTTGTTGAGAATGGGTGATCATTTCCCTAATTCCAATATAGTCTATTCCATATTAAAGAAGGACCCAGTAGCTACCCTTTCCTTTACCCCCTTTGAAGTCACTGCATGGACTTGTATCTCCTTCGGCTTCATAAGCAGCAACAGTGAAAGGATGCAAAGAAAGGACTTTCTGAACTCCCAAGATCAGTTCTTACGGCAGGGCTAAAGAAACAATTGATTTTTCCAAGTCCAATATTGGTTTTCCTCTGGAAGGAAAGGTACGGAGATGATGGAAATTGCAAAGTGAGCAGAGGTTCATTCACTCTTTTCTACCATCTCTTTGTCATTCCCTCGTGCTCTACCAAGTCAACTATTGTTGTGCATGAGCCACCTTAGTTCTGTGGGTTGCATAACAGTGGAATGAAGACTGCAACAGTCTAAAGGGCTCTGAAGGACTACCCTTTAGCATTTTATTCAGTATTTTATTGAACATGAAAAAGGATAAGCTTGTCTTAAGCATGAAAAAGGATAAGCTTGTCTCCCAGTGAATGGAGGGCCTGGAGGCTTCTGAAAGGCATGGGAGTTGCCCTCCTGAAGCAGTCAAGGCCATCTAAGACAGGAGAGTGCGAACCAGGTCAGCTAAATACTCCTTAAATAAGAAACAAAGAAGTTAAAAGTACACTCAAATATACCGTGTTTCCCTGAAAATAAGACCCAGTCTTGTATTTTTTTGCCACCAAAAAAGGCACCAGGTCTTATTTTCAGGAGATGTTATCCACTAACTAACCTATTAGTTGAGGGCACACGAATATTGGGCGAACGTATAAAAATCAAGCTAGGTCTTACTTTCAGGGGAGGTCATATTTTCGGGGAAATGGTATGAATGCCTCCACATAGTGGGGAGCAAACGTAAAGAACAACATAAAGAAGTGGCAGACCACAGCAGGGCATGAAGGGGCAGGGAAGCAAGGCAGTGAGAGGCAGTAGGGCATGAGGGTAGAACAGAACAGTTAACTGCAGAGTGGAGAAGCAGGATGACTAATGGGATGTAGAGGCCTTGAAGGCCACACCATAAAATTCCCACCGCACAACACCACCAACCTCCCAGGATAAACTTGAATTTCTAATGTTATTCTCTTCAAGCCCATTGAATGAAAAGGAGCATGGTGTGAATCAGCCCATCTCTCAGCTGCCATAGGTCCAACTTACTGAAAGGCTGGATCAAGGACAAGTCAGCCTCTCACCTTTCACCTGCAGTCATTGAAGGCAATTTCTCCTCCCCGGGCAGAGGGGGTGTAGGGTCATAAAGGATAGCTTCAAACTGTGCCTGAAGTTCACAGGGCTCCAGCAGCTTCCCCTTGTAATACAACGATACCCGAAATAAGCGTCCTGCATGGTATACTGCAATGTGATCACTGTTTTGTAGATGTTGGATCTTATCTGGGTAGCAAGAACATAAACAAAATAAAAACTCCACTGGATCTCACTCAAAGTATAGGCAGCATAGCTACCTGTCTCTTCTCACAGGGACTCCCCAGGGAAAAAGAGGAATTGTAACTTGGTGAAAGGCTATGATACATTCAAATGTATCTCTCATCCCAGGCCAATAGTACTCATTTTAATAAAATAGTAACAGGTCAAGCACCTTATATTCAAACAATTGCATCAAACTCTTGCACTTTCTCTGGCGTTAAATTTTCACAAAGAGAAGTCTTGGATTGGAATATCCAAAATTCCCAGCCAGCAAAATGTGAGTGGAAATTCTTACACCTCTAAAGTGCACCAACTAAGTAAAGCTGCAGTAGTCAAGGATTAGTAAAAGAAGGCCGTGCGCAATGAACATGAGCTGAAACAAATGCCCATTTTTCCCTTTGCAGGCCTGTGTGCAAGATCTATGCATATCCCCTCAATCTTTTAATGTTGTTGGGGGATGGATTGTTCTGGGTTTTTTGCAATTCTTGAAGCCTCTTTACAAGCATAGTTGCTGGAAACTGGTGGCATTTCCCCAACACCAACACCATATTGGACGTTGCCACACTTTGCTATATGTGCAAATGTATTTGCTCAGGCATCTACACTACCCTAGTCAAAATATTCTGAGCAATTCACTATTGATACAACTGTCAGATTAAAACAATACACAAACCTAATAATAGTTTAATTTAAGTACTTAAACTAAGTAGGCTTAAAAAGGTTTAAAATCTTAGAAGCCCACAAATAAATAATGAAAATTCAAAAGGAAAAAAAGGAAACTAGTAGAATGATGTTGCTTCATAAAGCTGTTTTACTTTGCATCATTCAGTTCTGCCTACCGCAGCCTTTCTCATCGATTAAGGGGGGCTTCCAAGCACTAACAGATTGCCCACTCCTAATTTTAAGGGCATAGTATAACCTGGTTGAAGGTCCAAGTTTTGAACACCAAAAAGAAGCTATTAAGAACCATCCCCGGGTATGCTAATCAGGATTGGTTCTCTAAAAGTCTTAGAAAAGACTTTTGAAAAACACCTTTGAGAGGTTTGGACCCACCATTTACTTTATAAGTCCCATTCTTTACCTCTGGAGAAGGATAGGTTTAAAATAAAACATGGCTGCAGGACAAGACATGTGGGGGGGGGGAGTCCATTCATTCCTGCTATCTACATAACAATGTGCAGGCATTTGTTGGAAAAGGAGGACAGGGTATGCAGAAGTCTCCTACCTCCCTCCAGACCAGGCACACGGGTTGTATTAAACATGCGTTCATACTGAGCTGAGCACGTTGGCAGGCAACCTTGGATCAGCGTCTGAGAAGCAGAGGGAAGCAAGAAAAGAAAGAAAGAAAGAAAGAAACAGAGAGACCGAAGGAATAATCAAGAAGATTTGCCTGCCATGAAGCTTTGAAAGAAGTAAAAAAGAACCCAAGGAGAATTTTAACTTCTCCTAGCAACTTGAATAGTCCGGCCAAGAAAAGAACCCAATGGGTAGGCCAAGTTCTCCAGTTCTGACTTCATGAATATGGGTGAATTATCCATGGCTGACAAGAGCAAGAAGGGATTTTATTCTTTAAAGACAGTGGCTGATTGCCAACTTGGTACCTTAGTATGACTACTGCCACCCAATATGAAGTAGACTGCAATAGCTACCATCATTCCTAGCTGTATAACACTGTACTGCTGGAGATGATGAAAGTTGTTGACACAACATTCACAGAAGGCACCAAGTTGCCAAAGGATGGTTAAGACAGAAGGATTTAGAGAATTACAGGTAAGTCCTGAAATCATAGAATGCAACACTGAAGATATGGACCAGAAAACCCAGCAAAAGACCCCATAGAGGAGATTCATCTTGCACAAGTCTCCCATAGCCAGATGTGAGAAGGAGATTGTTTCTCAGGGTCTTCCAGTTCACTTACCCTGCCCCTCCCCAGGCAACCGGGTGGTGTTGAAGAGGCGCTGCCACTGGGCCGAACAGAGGGGGATGAAGGAATTAGGAACCATGCTCTGATATCAGGTGACAAGGAACCCCAAGATTAGATGGGGAAAAGGAAACCAAACAGGGAAGACAATTATTGTTGTTATCTTTAATATACTCTGTGATCCTAGAACATTTAAAGAACTTTTAAAATTAAGGCATAAATAAATGTAACAAGCAAAAAGCCCAATGATCAAACTTGTAGAAAGATCGCTGAGAAAAAGAAGCATGACTTGGACTTTACAATGTATCTGGTAGTGCTGTCTTGCACTTAATAAGCAAAGCAAAGCTACCTGTGCATTGAAACTGGTGTAATACTCGCCCCACAGACATATGAGGTAGGCCCATTTTCATCCACCTATAGCTTTGCTTTAAGCCTCTTTTCTACTCTTTTCTTTGCTGCATAACTTTCAAAGAACCAATTCAGCATTTAAACCCTAAGGTGCGCTTGAGACAAACTCAAAACAGTTGTGATGTGGTAGATACATGAATTGATCTCCTGGTTGTGGTTTTGTTTTGTTTTGTTTTGTTTTTACTTCAAATGAACTGCAGAAATATCAGTCCAGAGTAGCTCCTGCCCCCTCAGAAGGAGAAATTCATATATATGTATTGCTTGCTCTGGAGCAACAATTCAACAGTTTAGATCTAGAAAAAGAACAACTGTCCTCCACAGAACTGGAACATCATACAATTGCCCTGACAGTAAAGAAAAACATTAAAAATAAGCAGCATAAGCACGTATTATCATTTTAGCCCTTATATCAACAGGGCTAGGAATAAAACGGATGTTCATCCATGAATTTCACTGAGATCTTTTGCAAATAATTGGCCTGATTAGCATGTGAAACTAAACCATAATGTAGTTTTAACAGTCTCATAAACAAACACATCAGATGATTATAATATGCAAATATGATTATTCTTTTTCCAGGGCACCAACACAACCCAGAAATTCCTTAACAGGAGTCCTGGAAGAAAATGTGGGATTCGTTGTGATTTTGTAGACTATGTTTAAATCACAGTTCTGGCTCTTTCTAAATCTCCCTTCGTCTAGCCTAGGCAAAAAAATTTCAGTGATGTGTGCTACACAAATGATATGGTTAGTTTAGCATTAATATTAGTTTATAAGTTCTTCCATTTTTGAAAGCACAGCAGCAAACTAAACTGACCATAAGGACAAAACTATCAAATGGTACGAGAAACATGCCTGTATTTTTAAAAAATAAAACTGAAAATGCCTCTCAGAAAAAGCAGCCTTTTCTGACCTAGCATGTGTTTGAGACTATAATTTCCAAAACCTATCAAGTATTGTGATTTTGGGGGTTGTAATTCAATTTATCTGGAGAGTCCTAGTTTGGGGAAGGCTGCTTTACTAAAGTGAAATAGGCAAGCTTGGAATACATTAAGAAGTTGCCATGCTTTTATTCCTTTTTCCTCTCTGCAGAAGGAAAGCAAGAACCCTAACCCTAACCCTAACCCTTGACTTATGACCGTTCGTTTAGCAACCATTCAAAGTTAAGAGGATGCTCAAAATAGTCTGGTTCTCATGCTTGTGACTGGTCTCACACACTTAGGACCATTGCACTGTCACCATGGTGATGTGATCAAAATTCTGGTGCTTGGCAACAGACATGTATTTAATGATGGTTGTAGCACCCTGAATTTATTATGTGATTGCTATTTGTGACCTTCTCAGCTGGCTTCCAACTAGCACAAGCAGTCGGGAAAACTGAATTTCCTTAACTATTACATGACAACAACCACTTAACAACCACGGTTATTTGTTTAAAACCACAGCAAAAGGAGATTATAAAATTGGGTGTGACTCATTTAACAGCCGTCTTGCTTAGCAATAGAAGTTCTAGTGGTTGTAAGTTCAAGACTACCTGTATAAATCTTCTTCTTCTCAGTGTGATTCCACTAACTAATTCAGGCAGAGGAAGTTTTCATTCTCTCTCAGGCATATTTTCTATCCTCGCTATATTTTGATCTCACTCACTGGTTTGATTTCTTCCCGGATGAGTTTGCGTCGGTATAGCAGCATGGCATAAACAAGATTCCCAGCACGAGCAGCTTGGGCTGGAGTGGGTGTTACATAAAGGAAATCCTAAAAATGAGTGCAGAAGAAATGAAAACATGGGAAGAAAGTTTGGTTAGAAGAGCTGGAAGAAAAATGTCCTGTTCAAGGTTTGGTATTCTTCTCTAGCTTTGGTAACTCACCATGCCATAATAGTTGCTATTTACCATCAGGGGGCTCCTCCCACGGAGATACACATACTCTTCCCACCAATCACTTACCTAGCAAGAGATGGGTGGAAAAGGAGAAATTAAAAATACAGCACCACATACATATTCTCAGTGTACTACACTGCTCTTCCCAAAGAGCCCTCCCTTTTTAAAGGCCGACTCACATAGTTAGGTGCCCACCAAGATTTCAGTATGAGATACCACTGCAGATGCGGTCCAAGGGTCCGTTCAAAGTCACGGACAAGACCTGTCATTCGATGGAACTCTGCATCAGTCATCAGAGGTCGTATGGATTCCAGATACTAAGGGAGAAAGAAAAATGTGGAATTAGATCTTGGCAAGTACAGAGCTCATTCTTTTACCCAAAAGCCTTCCTCATCCCAAACTCAAGAGATGACATTTGTCCCCATTCATTCTCCTACAAGAGCACTTGAAACCAGAGGCCTTGTAGGCGTGGAAGTATGCATCTTTATAGATACACGAAAAAGAAATTCAAGAGCTTCAGAAAATTGTAGATAGGGTTATAAGTTCAGACTTTGCTAGTTTTCTCTTTTTGTAATTATCTAGTGATTGTCTCGATTTTAGGCAGTTTCATCATAGAAATGGAAATCAAGCAGTTTCTAAGATAATGAAAGAAGAAAAACCATCTGTTTCCTAATGTGAAATGATGAATCATAAATGAATATTTTCATATCTGTAAAGATTTTTTGCCTTGGAGAAGAATAGCATGGAGGGGTGGGGGAATTAAGAGCAGCAACACAAAACAGCTGTGATACTTGGCCATCATATCTTGGAGATGCTATGATCTTGTAGTCCCAAAAATTTGGAGAGCTCAGCCAGAAAAAGTTATCAGTGAACAGTTTGTCGGAACATGAAGCATTCAAGACATCTTTCCCTGCTCACCAGCAGCTGAGGTCACCCTAGTATTATATGTTTTTGTTGAAATCCCATGGTAACCTCAAGATGCCCTGCATGTAAAATTCTCATTTAATTACTGCTATTATAGATAGAATATAGCAATAGCATTTAAACTTATACACTGCTTCATAGTGCTTTACAGCCCTCTCTAAGTGATTTACAGAGTCGGCATATTCCCCGCAACAATCTGTGTGCTCATTTTACCGACCTCATAAGGATGGAAGGCTGAGTCAACCTTAAGCTGGTGAGACATGAACTGCCAAACTGCTGGCAGCCAGCAGTCAGCAGAAGTAGCCTATACAACCAAGGCTCTTATGCAACAAAAGATCCAAAATACATTTTTTTTAAAGATTCCAGCTTTGCCTTTGCCAAGGATATGCCATTCCTTCTTTCTTTCTTTCTTTCTTTCTTTCTTTCTTT
>JANHGC010004422.1:49693-64006 GCA_027560395.1 Boaedon fuliginosus | reverse complement strand
CAAATCCCTCCCCTTCTCCTTTTTCTTCCTCACTGCAGCATCTCTACATCATTCGCGTCTGCCCATCCCAGTTTCTGATTTCAGCACGGCTACTGCTGTCCTTGCTTCTCCCCATCATCATGCTGGACATATTCATTCTCATGTTTTTTGCCATTATAGGGCTGGTTGTTTTATCATACATCATCTACATGCTGTAACATGTCCGGCCACAACCCCACTGCCACCAACAGCCTGTGAAGGACAAGCCAAGAAACAGGTTTTTTTCCTCTCCCTATTTAATGCCGTTGTTTCAGCAATGTTGCAGGTGGGAATTCTTACTCTGATTCATAACATAGCTGGGATTTAAAATTGGCATTGGATTTTTCTTTTATGTTTGTGATAGGGAGCGGGGCGGTCAGCTGAAGTGTTAATATGATTTTAAAAATATGTCTTCTTTAAGATGGATCATGCATGCTAAGCAAAATGTGTTTTTTTAAACAATACTTCGCTTTTGATATGTATACATAACATTAAGGTCTAAGAATCACCCTTTTTTGGGATTTCTGGATGCTTGTTTACCATTGTGCTAGTTTTAGAACAAAAGAAGGAACAAAGGTTAGACAATGTCTTTCAGAATTTGCAGGTTTAAGAATTTGAGGGAGAAGGGGTGCTTAATAAATGCCTGAATGCCTGATATCCTTTAGTAATTCATATTATTTGTATTTCTATCCATATTTTTCTCTTCTCCTTTCTCTGTCTTGCTTCATTCCCTTTGTTTTTAAATATAATTTTTCTCCAGACAGGAGCAGCATCCGTGGATTATTTCCATGTTTACATCTCAGCAGCATGGTCTTCCAGAGCATTCTGGAAAAAAGTTAACCCTTGCAAAACCCCCTGTCAAAGAGAAGGATGATTTAGCTAAATGCTGAAGCTGTATCCTAAGACTGAGTTGGAAGTGCATGAGAAGAACAAGAGGGAAGGAAAATGAAATGAACGAAAGCAGAGAGTAAGAATTCTAATGGAATGATCCTAAGAACAGTGGAGGAGAATAATCTGCTTTTTTTAGTGTTAAATAAAAACAGTTGTGTTTCTGTATATCTAGATAAACAATCTTCAGTGATTTTAAGTTCTAAAATGCAGGATTCTGAAAGCATCAGATTGCAGAGAAAGGGGTTGGGAGTGGAAGAAGACTGATGTGCCTTCTGAATTACATTTCATGTTTGCCATGCTAAACACTAGTACATATCTCAAGACATAAAAGGCAACTATGTACACAAATTTCAGGTGTAGCTATAGAACAGATTGCTGAGGGGGAAGGCAAGGAAAGGAAATGCTATCTAGTAATTACACAATATTTTCAAAACATCATACTTATCTCTGTATGGAAGATTAGGGCATATCTAAAAATGCAGCCTCATTCTATGGATCAGCACGTTTGTTTTTTCTTGCTTTTTTAAAAAACAAAACTTTTCAGAAAATAAACTGTTTATAATGGGTTGTTTTCTCCACTAATATCATGATGTTAATTATGTCACTGCAGAGGAATCAAAAAGCAAACTGTAGCATATTAAAAATTTTCACTGTCATGATGAAACTATAACAATTATTTATGTAATTTTATAATACTGTAAGTAAACCAATTGTCTTTGTAACAAAATATTAATTATATTTCCTACATGAAGCAAGGAAGCTTGTCACAAAGATAAAATAAAAATCTGAAAAAATAATAAAAAAGATAAACTGCTTATGTGAAACTGTCCTTGAAGAATAGGGTTTATAACTAATTTTTTATTTTAGTGTTTCTCAACTTCCATGATTTGAAGATGTATGAACTTCAACTCCCAGAATTCCCCAGCCAGTCCATACATCTTAAAGCTGCCAAGTTTGAGAAACACTGTTCTGTTTTAGGGTCCTTGGAAAAGAATGTCAGCAGCCATAATTATTCTCCCTTTCAGCCGCCAGAAAGAGTTTTTCCACAAAAAATTATTTTGCTATTCTTATCTGATACTGGGGACAAAAAGAGATATTCTAGGAAATACATCTTGGGTGCTCCCAGAATGGGCTAGATCAGTGATGATATTCTAATCGGTTCGCATAATTGTTGGTTGTGCTCAACCGGAGAGAATATCAGCGCTGACCCCGTCCACCTGCCCCGTTCCAGCAGCACCAGGTGAGCAAGGTATGCTCTAAGGCAGCACGTAGACTCTGAGATCACACAGCCAATTAAAACTGGCCACCAGGCCACCTGCTGCCGAATCCACCCCCCCATACACATTGCCTCGCAGGCCGTGTGTTGTAATTAACCCTGATATTCTTTCCGGTTGAGCCCCTGGAATTATGCGAACTGGTTAGAATATTATCACTGGGCTAGATCCAAAGTCTTTTGTTCCCTAGGAAGAGCCCTAGGAAATAAAAAGCAACATGGAAATAGAAGCTGGAAGGGGGTGGGGGGAGAGTGAGGGAAACATTTGGCCAATGTAATTCCAGCAGATTTTAGGTGATGGTACTTTTATCTTCCCTTTTTCGTCTCATCACCACAGAATAATTCTGCCCATTGATATTAGAATCTAAATATGCATTCAAAATATATATAAAAAATCCATTTATATCAAGATATGGGATAGGATGTGGTTTTAATGTGAAAAATAATCTGAAAAATAAGGGGGAGGGGAACATAGCAGGAAATAGTTGTCTTCTTCCCACCTACCCACAAAATAATTTTAGGAAGATGTTAAATATTGCGAACATTTCTTGAGTATCACTTTAAGTATAGCCTTTTGAGTAACCTAGAAAATTCATTGCTCTAAAACGAGGGTGAGGCTGATCTGCCCGCCATAAGAGCTCCCCCCCTCACAACCCTTGGAGATGTGCATAATTATTCCATAAAAAGCATATAGGAGACACTTATGCACCTCTCCTATTAGAGCCAGACAATTATTGTTTGTGCTGCTGTTTGTGCAGTTTTAAACTTCTCAAGTGCTGGGCTAACAGTGGCAGAATAGAATAACAGAGATGGAAGGGACCTTGGAGCGTCTTCTACTACAACCCCTTGGTCAAGGAACACACCCTTGACTGGGGAAGAGAGGCAGGGTATAAATCAAAATAAATAAATAAATAAAAACAATACAAAAGAAAAGACAAGACATAAACAACAGATAAACACAAATATAAGCTTACAATTCTTCTCTACATTGTTTGGTGATACATCTTTGTATTAAACTTTCAATAGAATTAACAATCTGTTATTGTTTTCTGGTCATTTCTTATTTAACGTTACATATACATCCTAATATCCTTTTTAATTATTATTTTTACTTTGTCCCTCAATTCATTTGTACCAGAGATCCCACGCTTCTTAGTATTCTGTGTTGCTCTTATTCCTTAAATGCATTGTTAATTTGTCCGATTCCACACAGTCTAGCATTTTATTGATTAATATGTTCCTAGTTGAAGTCTCTGGTTGTTTCCAGTGTTGCGCAAACAGAATTCTTGCTGCAGTTATCATATAAGTCAAAATATAGTTGGTAATTTTTGTCCAGTTGGTATGCTTTCCTGGGAATATCCCTAATAGAAATATCTCAGGTTTTAAGTCTATCTGAATATTTAATACTTCTTCCACCAGCTTTGTAACTTGTATCCAGTATTGTTTGGTTATTGGGCAAGACCACCACATGTGGTAGTAGGTCCCCTGTTGATGTCCACATTTCCAACAATTGGGTCCTAAATTCAGAAACATCTTAGCCAGTCTAGCTGGTGGGAGGTGCCATCGGTAGAACATTTTGTATATGTTTTCCTTGTAGGAGACTGCTTATAAATCTGAATTTTGTGATGTGGCATCAACAAGGAAGTGAGATCATACAATGGTCTAAGTTCTTCTTTGGCCAATAATTAAACAGACTCAATTCCAAGAAAAACAGCTCACTTTGTTTGTGCTCAGTTTTATTTTGCTGCAAGGTTAGATTCACTCTAACTTTACCAAACATCATATTCCTTTCATTCTTCATAATTAGCAGATGTAAAATCAATCTGAACTATATATTATATAGTGTGTTTGAAACGGCAGACCTCAATAATATGAATATATCTGGAGTAAAACAATTTGCATTTATTTCAAAAATTAAATGATTTCAAATTTTCAAATATTTTTTTCATTTCCCCCCCCCCCATTATTGATGTAAAAACAAGAAAAATCAGCATTGGAACCATACATGATATAATTTAAGTTTTTCTTTAAAAAATATAGTGGCTTTTGCAGATATCTTTTCTATTCAGTGCTCAAACTACAATGCCTTATAATGAAATTAAAACTCTAAATAACTAGAACATAAGGGCCATTTTTGTCAGTGATTAAATACTGAAGGAATATTAAAGAGTGGGCAAAACTGTGGCCAGAGATCAGGTACAATCCTCAAAGCCCCTTCTAATCACAATTGCTGATCACCTGCTGCAGAATCACTCCTCATCACTGAGAGGAAAACAGAATAAAAGTAGGTATATCCAACTGAGATACAAAAAATAGTCTCCCCTCAAGTATCACAATCTAAAGAACAGAGAGGGCAAAGACAAACAAGGAATATAAACCCAAATTACAAGTAGGCACCAGATGGAAGAAGAAATCACACTCTTCTCATTGAATATTAATGGTTTGAATGCCCCCCAAAAAAGGAAATTGATGTTAACAAAATTATGCAAACTGGCGGCGGATATAATATGTATCCAAGAAACGCATATTAAATGTCAAAGTATAGCGCTATTAAAATTTCCCAGACTAGGAGAAGTATTTACAGCCTCGGCACACCAGAAAAAAAGGGGCATTGCACTCTATTGTAAAAAAAAATTGAACCCAGCATTGGTATTTGCTGATCAGGAAGGAAGAATATTGATGGTAGAAATAAAAATAGGTCAAAAAAAAATATTGATAGTAGTGATTTATGCGCCGAATTATAACCAAAAAGAATTCTATGAAACCTTGCATGAAAAAATAGGGGAAACAGGGTACGAACATATATGTATGGTAGGCGACTTTAATGCGGTTGTGGACCCCAAGAAAGATTATAAAATGTCAAATTAAAAAAAACAAGATAAGCTTAAAAACAATAGGAAGACAATACCACACACCTTTATAAATTTGATACAGGAATTTGGAATGGGAGATGTGTGGAGAGAAAGAAACAAAGATAAAGAGGAATTCACTTTCTATTCGGCTAAGCACCAGTCATGGTCCAGATTGGACATGATATGGTTAACAAAAGAAATAAAAGCAGATATAGCAGAGGTGGAAATAGCTACAAATGTATGGGCGGACCACAACCCGATTAAAGTCACTTGGAGAGGGAAAAAGAAAACCAATCGCTGGACCATGAGGACAGAAATATTAAAGGATAAAGAACTGATACAAAAATTAGAAGAAGAGATAGAATGGTTCTTCAAACTAAATAAAAAAGAAGATACATCACAACAAAACAATTGGGATACTGTAAAGGCATATATAAGGGGAATTACGATTGGATATAATGCAAAAAAGAGTAAAGAGAAACAGATAGAAAAGGATAAACTACAAGACCAGATAAAGATATTAGAGAAAGAATTACAGAAAGATCTGGGAGATAATAAAAAAAAGGGAGAAAAGGATTTAGCGAGACACAAATTAAACCTTGCTGAACAGGAGGAATTGGCTCGAAAAATAAAATTAACAAAAAATTTCTTTGAAAACGCAAATAAAACGGGAAGATGGCTGGCGCGCAAAATTAGGAAGGAAAGAGATATAAGGAGAATAGAATATCTGGAAAATGATCAGGGAGAGATAAAATATTGGAACGAAGACAAGAAAGAAATAGCAAGAAACTTCTTTGCAAAATTATACGCACAAGAATATATACCAAAGGTTGATGTGGAGGAATATTTGAAGAATGTGGAGATACCAGAAATAGAAGAGGGTGACAGGGAAATACTAGATGAGAAAGTAACACTAGCAGAGCTACAAAAAGCTATTGTAAAACAAAAGAGTAACAAAACTCCAGGCCCAGACGGTATCCCGGCTGAATTATACAAAAACATTAAAGGAGATTTAATAGAGCAGCTATTAATCACAATAAATGAGGTGTTGGAGAAAGGTAAGATTCCCAGCTCTTGGAGTGAAGCTTATATAACCCTTATAGCAAAAGAAAACACCGACCCACAAAAAATTCAGAATTACAGACCTATATCCCTATTAAATTCTGACTATAAAATATTTGCAACAATATTAGCAGAAAGGCTGAAACAGATCCTAAAGAAGATGATACATGCAGACCAGAATGGTTTTCTTCCGGAAAGACAAATTAAAAATAACCTAAGGATAATTATGGATTCTCTAGAATATTGTGAATCATACTTCAGCAAACAAATGGCCTTCATTTTTGTAGATGCCCAAAAAGCGTTTGACAATGTTAATTGGGGTCTGATGAAGGAGCAGATAAAAAATATGAAAATGGGGGGGAAATTTAACCGGGCAATACTAGCAATATACCAAAATCAACAGGCAAAAATACTGATAAATGGGGAATTAACCAAATCATTTAAAATTGAGAAAGGTACAAGACAGGGATGCCCCCTATCTCCTCTCCTATTTATAACAAATATAGAGTTATTATTAAAACAGATAAGAGAGGATCAGGAGATAAGGGGACTGAAAGTTAAGAAAGAGGAATACAAGGTACAAGCGTTTGCTGACGACCTGGTTTTTATAGTAGAGGACCCAATATATTCAGGCACAAAACTGATAAAAAAGATTGAAGACTTTGGAAAAGTTTCAGGCCTGAAGATAAATAAAGATAAACCTAAAATAATAACGAAAAATATATCGAATAGAGGGGAGAAGGAATTAGAAAAGAAATTAGGAATTAAGACCTGTAAAAAAATTAAATACCTAGAAATATGGCTAACGGCGAAATGTTCTACGATTAAGCAGGATAATTATGATAAATTATTACAGCAAACCAAAATAGAACTAGAAAAATGGGAAAAACTAAATTTATCTTTAATGGGAAAAATCGCCGCGATTAAAATGAATATAGCCCCAAAATTCACTTTTCTATTCCAAACTATCCCAATATATTTAAATCAAAACTTTTTTAAAGAACTAAATAAGGTGATTAGGAATTTTATTTGGCAAAAGAAAAGAGCACGAGTGAAAAATGAATTACAATACGAAATAAAAGAAAGGGGAGGGTTAGGCCTACCAAAGTGGGAACTATATTATCAGGCGTCAGCGATGGCTTGGCTTAGAGAATGGATACTGCTAGAAAACTCCAGAATACTAACATTGGAAGGTTTCGACCTACAGAGTGGATGGCATGCCCATTTATGGAGAACAAAAAATCCGCTGGGATATTTCAAAAGACATAAAATTAGGAGGTCGCTATTGGAAACATGGGAAAAAATAAAACAAAAAGTATATAAAAAAATACCCATATGGCTATCAACCATGGAGGCTATTATACATCCAAATGTTCTAAATCCGCACCCATAACTTCTGAAGGTAAGCTATTCCACTGGTTGATGGTTCTCACTGTAGAAAATTTCTCCTTATTTCTAGGTTGAATCTCTCCTTGATCAGTTTCCATCCATTATTTCTTGTCTGGCTTTCAGGTGCCTTGGAAAATAGCTTGACCCCTTCCTCTCTGTGGCAGCCCCTCAAATATAGGAACTCTGGTCCCTCTCTTCACTAGACTAGCTATGCCCAGTTCTTTCAGCCATTCTCTACATGTCTTAACTTCCAGTCCCTTAATCATTTTCATTGCTCTTCTCTGCACTCTTCCAAGAGTCTCAACATCTTTTTTATAGTGTGGTAACCAAAATTGGATGTGGTATTCTAGGTGTGGTCTTACTACACCTAGAATACCGCTCTATAGAGCGGTATTATTACACTTCACCTGATCTTGATTGAATCCCTCTGTTAATGCAACTTAAGATTCCATTGGCTTTTTGGCTGCGGCTGCACACTTTTATTATTAACCAGTAAAATAATATGACATCTTATGGGAATAAAAGGGAAGCTAGACTTTGAATTTGAATTTATTATATGGAATCTATGTATTTTTAAAATCATTCACATTTAATACCTATGGAGATTCTCAGTTATCCAGGTCATAGTTGTTCCAAAGGTGCTTTTTCAAGAGGCAACTGGACTTTCTGGGTTTTTCTTTGAAAACTTTTAAAAAAAGAGTTGAAGAGGTTTCTTGGATGAGAAGCAAAAAGTCTTCAAAGAAAAACTTGAAAAATCTTGAAAAAAATCACCTTTGGGACATTTATACTTAAGTAGGTGAATTTTAAGAAAAGGGCATGCTTGTATACCTTTTGTAGTTATATAATGCACCCAAACACACACACACAATTTAATTAAATATTTGTTTACAAAGATAAATGATAAACCCAAAATGACATAGAAGAAAATTAAGAAAGAAAAAAGTGTTGAAAATCACCGAAAACAAATAAAAAAGGCAAAGAGATACTTAAAGTACTTAAACACTTCTGTTCTCCTTTACAGCAGCTATGTGCATACTTGATACCGCTTCCCTCCTTCGCAGTTACATAACGTAGTTCCCTTTTTTCCATATACAGCTCTTTTTCATCGGTAGATACAGAAATAATCTGTTCACTTTTATCCATTTTCAGCAAAATGTCCATAAGGGGGTTCCAGTCTTTTTTAAAAAGTTGATGTTGTTCCTTTCCAAATCAAAGAAGGTCAATTTAGCCTCTTCTGAAAGTTCTACTATCTTCACAGCACACTCTTCCATTGTTGCTGTTTCTGTATTCTTCCATCTTTGAGCATATAGTATAATAATAACCTCACTGCCATTCCCATACTTAAAACGATTTCTCCATGAGTTTTTTTTCCCTTCTGTTTGATCAGCTTTTGTTCCTTTTGAACTTAGACTTGTAAAGGTAACATACGTACATACGTACTAGTCGGTTGACTCTAGGGGGCGGTGCTCCCTGACTCTAGGGGGCGGTGCTCATCTCCGTTTCAAAGCCCAAGAGCCAGCGCTGTCCAAAGATGTCTCCGTGATCAGGTAGCTGGCATGACTAAATGCTTAGGTTTTAGGAATATCTTAAAATTACGATTAACAGATAAGACTCCTTTGTGGAAAGCTACAATAATTCAGAGTCAGCTTTTAGAACTTAACTTTTTAAGGAGTCATTAGTCTGCATTCCCAGTTGGTACACTCAGTTTCTGAATTTAAAAATCATATCAGATAGAATATTTATTCCATTTAAAAATAGGTTTCCTGCTTTTAGTCATACATTGCCACCATTCACAAGGCCATAGGATGAATATGCTATATATGTTTATTTGTTGTTTCTATTCTATTCCTCCTTTGGATTGGCTTATACTGTATGGGGTTTCTAGCAATTACCCATTGCAGTATTTGTTATAAGGTGGCCAAATACTGGGGGAGTTTCCCTTTCTAAATTTCTATTAGAAATAACACAGATTCCTGACATTACATTTGCACATACATTTTCCAAATACTGTACTTAAAAAGGTTATATTAATAATAGAAGTAGTATTTTCATTAAATATCCTTTAAAACGATGCCTTTTCAGAATGTATTTCTAACAAAAATAATTAATGTACTCTTAAAGGCAAGCGTTACTGTTTCTTCTTCTGTTGTAGACATAACTTTAAGACTATTGTAAAAAGTATTATAGCAAGTACGGTTAGCTTGTTGTTGTCTTTTAATTCCTTGTGTGTTTGCAATTTGAATATAATAACTAAGTTGACTGCATTAACGAATGCCAGAAACAATGGACCCTCAGATACTTTTCCTTCTGGCTGTCCATCTATAATATTCACCTATGAGGCATCATAGCTCATAAGGCTTTCAAGAGGCAGAATCAGGTAATTCTTGACTCAAGGCTTTTGCAGGAAATCGCAATCCAGTGTCAAGATCTCTTTCCATCATATTTAGTCATAGAGTCTGTGACATACAGAATGTGAAAACTCACAATGTAGTATTGCGAAACATGTAAGTAATATTAAATGTTAATTTAAAGGGATTGGGAAACAGTACTATTTTATGAAAAAAGCATAATGTCAATTTAGCCTCACATGAGAAGTCTGTTCTTTAGCCACTATTCTTGGGAAAACTGTTGTGAACTTGAAAAGATTTGATCTTAAGCTGATTTAGTCATAACAATGCTATTAAAATTTTTGCCATATGAATACCTGGTTTTTTCCCCTCCCTTTTTTTTCTTCTATACTTTTTGTTTTTGATTTATATTTTACCTTTGAATTATTTTTTTTCTTATCCAATGAATTTGTGATAAAGTAGGGACATAAAAAATATGCTAAGAATGGTAGAAAACCTTACTCTCAACAAATGTAAACCTCTAATTCAATGCCTTTTTTTCCATTGCAGACATGATTCCTTATGCCACAATTTAGACCAAAGTGTATCTCATAGTTTGTATCATTTCTGAAATTCTTCATGAATATCTTGGTTTCTTATACCTTTTGTTGTTCATAAACAACAAAAGCAGAAGAGAATGGCCATAAGAATGGAAAACTAATTTCTATGAGAAACTGATTATATTCAACAAAGTAGCTTAAGTTCAATATATGTATGTAATCTGTTCAGGTTTTACTCACTAATAGTCATTCTAATGCAAATGAACCAAGTTGAACACATTTTGCCTTATCTGATTTGAGACTGGGCTATTGTTTATCATAGTAATAATTACAAAAATGTAAGTAATTGGATAAAACATTGAAGAAAGCAGTTTGGTCCTTGGAGTTTTCTGTTGAAGATTTGATTTAAAAAAATCAAATTCATTATTTTTGTTATGTCCTCATTAATTTATTCTTAATAATCTATCTAGCACTCAAGACACTTCAACGATAATAATAAATACAAAGGTATTTATGTGTGAACCATTAAAATGGAAGAATTTGACCTGACTTCATGAACCATTTCTTTATCATAGAACTATTTGTGTACAATTATCACTCTCCTTAGAGCTTAAAAATGGTTTATGTCACATCAATTTGTAAGAATATTTGAGAAGATTTAAGCAACCACTATCATAGGATGAAAAACAAGCAGTATGAATAATCACTACATGGCCTAATAATTCCACTTATCACCTTCACTGACAAGCAAACCATCCACCAATTACTATGTTTTATTACTGCTCCTATTAGTTTCCCTTCT
The DNA here is from genome assembly GCA_027560395.1 of Boaedon fuliginosus. Lineage (NCBI taxonomy): Eukaryota > Metazoa > Chordata > Lepidosauria > Squamata > Lamprophiidae > Boaedon > Boaedon fuliginosus. The sequence continues at coordinate 52,832 of JANHGC010004422.1, read as the reverse complement.
CCTCCCTTCCTAGGGCCACAAGTAGTGTATCTTATATAAAAGAGAAGTAAAAGTAGGTGCATTATGCTGCATCTTCTCCTCATTATTTTTACACAAGAGCTTTGTTTAAGAATGTGAGGTAAGATAGAATCTTGAGCAACACCATACCATCAACACCACTGAAAATTATGGCCAATGCTACTGAAGAGTTTCAGCAGAACAGTTTCCCTGAATTTTTTCCCACATTTGTTATTCACCAGGATACTTGTCCCAGTTTCCTATGTTAAAATCAGCTCTGAAAATAGACTAAATGAGGTCTATAGATGTTGCTTCCAAAAATGCATGTAATAATACAGCAGTAACAACCTCCCAGAAAGAAGATATTAGCAATCGACTGAAAATTATTATGGACTTCCTGAATGAAGGCAGGATTATTAAGGAGTACTTTTCACATCAATCTTTTCTTTTCTTTACCTATTCTCTATGTTTTCTATGTTCTGGAGCCAACCAATCCTATTCTGCTCAATATTATCCATGATATCACTCATCTGTCCCAGGATTTTGGCCAAATCAAAAGTTCATGCAGTATAATAAGATAACGCTCTGAGTATATCTATAGACAAGTATAGAATTTTTCTTTTGAAATACTACGTCTTTTTGATGAAAGCCCTATTAAAAAAACTTCTAAATATTTCTTTACTTGCCTTCACTGCCACAAAACTGTCTATGTTTGATTGAGAGATAATTTATAATAGTCTTTGACTTTGAAATAAATCATGGATTTAAAGTGAGCTGCATCAGATGGAAAAGGTTGGATCCCAGAACAATATTAGGAAACAAACAGAAATTCTAATCATTCTCGCAAGAAACTAATCTGCTACTTGGTAAACACCCCATTTAGCTACTTTATATTCAGCTAGCATGTGTATACAGATAGCTGTTACATACACACACATGTTCACACTTATATCTAAAATATGTGGAAAAGAATCTTAGGTACTAATTTCTTGTCTCCTTGGGGATCCTCAATAATTTGTGTGATAGGTGTTATAGGTGACAAATTGCTGTGTCCCAAGTGTAATATTTTATATTTCCCCCACAGAATTACTTTGAATGTGCACTTTGATTAAGCATTTTAAAGTTTATAGAGAATATATAGTATAAATATACAAATCAAATTAATTATAAATGTCTCTTTTATGCCCAGACGAAACTCTTAAAGTATGCTAGACTATTTGTTTCCAGTCTTTCCAGAAAAATCTGGAGTTCTTGATATAAAAAGGATTATCATGGATCACATTCTAAAGATGGCAGCCGTCAGGGACATGGGCCTGGAGCTCCAGTCAAAATGGAATTTTAAATGGCATTTTCTACCTTCTGCCAGCTTGTTTCTTTCCCAGTTAAGATGCTAGATGTCTAGGAGTCCGCTGGGGAATTAAATCGGAATGGCTTTGTGCTAATTTTGAACCAGAGAGAGAGCTGGAGGGCCAAGGAGTTGGAGATGTTACATGACTTCTTACTGGCAGTTGAGATGGCAGTTGAGATGGCAGTTGAGATGGGCGAAGGCATTGATGGAATGAGGGAGGCCGAAGCTGAAGAATGTAGAGGCTGGAGGCTAGCTTTTTGCCTGTATTAGCGATGAGCATGGTAATTCCTAGTAATTTGATCTGCCTTGGCATGGGTGTCAGCGCTGGCAAGATAACGTGGAAGAAGCTGACACTGAAGGCTAAGAAGGCTCCGAAGGCAGATGCCAACATTGTTAGATCACTGACTGGTAGCTGGTGGCATGTGGGCCCCCCCACTGTGGTGGATAATGGCAACGCTGGCGCTGCTATGGCCGTGGTTTTTGGGGCTCCCACTAAGACTCGGCAGTCTGTTTTGGCTTCTGTTGGGGCAAGAGACTTTTATGATCTGGCATTGCCCCAGCTGTCTTTGAGAAGCCAGGACCAGGATGGGACTGATATCTCCTCCCCTCTATGGACATGGGGGACTGAGGATGTTGCCAAGCTTGTGGTGATTGACATTGTTGGCCTTTAAGAGACTTGACCGCTCCGGGGGTGAGGATGGGGCCTTTAAACCAATTATCTGACTTAGCCCTTAAAAATCTATTCGAGAAGATGAGACATCTTCCCACCACCCCGAGAACATCTTGAAATCATCATTAAGCTGGCTTATTAAGAACATCTATATTTGTTGGATTTGCCTAGCCCTGAGATGAACTTGGTCTGCAGAACAAACTAACAAACTAAAAAACTCAAGGCTGACCAGCGGGGAGCTGATTTATGATTTTTATTATCTCAGTTAGGGTGAAATTGTCATCTTTCATCTATCACCCCCCCCCCACACACACACACACACAAAGTCCGGACTTATGAACTTCCGGTTGTTCCCAGCGGATTCCGCATTCTTCTTTTCTTTTCTTCTTATTTTTAACTTTAATTTTTAGGCCCCCCTCTTCATTTTCATTATCCTGTTTATACTGCCCCAGGTTTTTAATACGGAATTAGAGAGTCTACAGTATATTGTTGTTGTTTTTTATTGTTTTTTTACTGTATTTATGTTTTAAATTCCTAGATATTTATATTGTAAGTGCCCTTTTAGTTTTAATTCTATTTTAATTGTGTGGTTGATTGAGGTGTGTGTGGGGTGTGTGTGTGGGGATGGATATAGCCCTTCCATCGACTGGTTCGATGGTTGAGGGAAAGACGGGGCAGGCTATGCCCGTAGGGGCACAGAAGGGACGGCCGATCCCGGTGGTGATGGGGAGAGGCAAATATGGCGGGAGCCGGAGGGTTAGCCATCAGAGGGGAACGCGTACCCGCCAGTTAATAGTGGTACCGCGTTCCGACCCTCCGAGCTCTACCCAAAGACCCACTGGCCGGGGAAGAGTGGGCCCTGGGCTCCGGCTGTTGGTTTTCAATGCCAGGTCGGTGGTAAAAAAAGCCCCCCTGATTCAGGAATTGATCCTGGAAGAGGGGGCCGACCTGGCATGCATCACAGAGACCTGGTTGGGGCCGGAAGGGGGAGTTCCCCTGGTGGAGATGTGCCCCTCCGGGTATCAGGTGATGCACCAGCCGAGACCCCAGGGCAGGGGTGGGGGGGTGGCAATAATTGCTCGTCAGGAATTATGTCCACGGGAAAGCGCGGTTCTAGAGATTGA
>JANHGC010004420.1:28762-50261 GCA_027560395.1 Boaedon fuliginosus | reverse complement strand
CTATCAATTTTATAAATGTTCTATAGGTGAAACAGGATGATTTGAAATGTTCTGGAATCTCACCCTCGGCTTATACATGAGTCAATAAGTTTTTCCAGTTTTCATAGGTAAAATTATGTACCTCAGCTTTTATTCGGGTCAGTTTATACTCGAATATATATGGTACATAAAATTAAAATGAATATGTTTCCTATTACTATCTCAATGTTTTTTAAAAGTTTCTTAATGAAAGTTTGGCCAGAACACTTCGTATTTATTTGTTTTACTTGTTAAACTTATTTGCTTTATCTTGCCATGGGGCTATACTTCTTTATTCCATCTTCCCACAGTTCTCATAATGAGCACCTCCTGTTCCCAATGAACCTGTTTACTTTTGGAAAAACAAAAAAGCCAACAAAAATAAAGTATTTTAAATACAAATGTGTATTTAAGACAATGTCTCCATCTTCCTTTTCTTGTTTCTTCCATTTCCATTTCCAAGTCAAAGATACCCTGTATAAAATTATCCAACTTTCTGTCCATGTGCTCATTGCATTTTCATGTTATGTAGATTTGAAAAGGGATTAATTCAAATTCTACACATAGGGAAAAAAAATAACAGTGAATTTTCTAAACATTTACTCTCATTACAGATTCCAAATCAAAATTTTGGAGAGTAGTTTCTAATTCCAGCTTACTGTTAGACACAAGGTTAGCCTGATGAAACTGAGCAAATGTAATATAAAACAATGGGGATAAAAATACCAATGGCACCATAGGTCATTTATTCTTTAATGTCAAAATAATTTTCTCCATTATTTATGTACAGATGGAAGCTTTTTTTCCCTCTGAGATGCACAAACTAGAGTAGAATGATCAGAATTATCTTCCATGGTGTTTGTGGGAATAGTTTGGAAAAGAATACATTAAATTAGTCCAGCTGCATGCACATATATGCTCAGAGAAAGACATTAAAGCCACTATTGAATTCGGGGGGGGGGGAATATTCCAAGTACATAAAAAGTAATCTGATTCTGAATCATTGGAAAATACACATTTCTACAACTATTTGTTTGATGCCCTAAATGATAAACACCTTTCATTGATCTTATTTTAGTGATTGATTATGTGCCTTCAAGTCATTTTTTACTCCTGGCAATCAGAGAGGTAGATTTTAATATCTTATTGTAATAGAAGAGATAGATATGAATACAATATGGTTTGATCAATGGAGCAGCAGAAAGGGAAATACAAGGAATCTGGACTACTACAAGGAAGAAAATTTAGTACTTCTATTGAAATGTAAAACATGTTTTTTAGATTTTAAGTTTCCTTTCCTGCTACATGTCTAGTAATACATTCTTATTTGCCGAAAGTTGTCTCATTGCTATCTGTGTGTGAAACTAATCTATTCTTAAAGGTTCCAGGATTTATTTTAATGGATTAAGGCAATTTGTGGATTTATTCAATAGCACATTCATTCATTAGTATTTATAATGAAAGTGTGATTATCCCCATAGAAGGAGTTTATAGATGAGCTAAAAGCTGCTGTCCTACTTTCTACTTTTCATTCTTTCTATGCAACTAATCTTCAATTTAAAAAGTAAAAATGCTTCTTAAGTTTGAAAAGACAAAAAAAAAAAGAGGTTTTTTTCCTACAGCTTCTGTGACAGGCCATGTGACCAGAGAAAACTATGTGGCTACATAGCCAGTCCAAGAAGTCCTAGGAGAGGAGCCCCTATTTTCAGAGGACAGCATTCCAGGAACCACATTAAAAAAGAAAAAAAGGAAGAAACTTCTGAACATTAGGGGCATTAAAAAAAGGATGGTAGTTGGTAAATTGTAAATTCAGACATAGAGAATAAACCTCACATTTTTAAAGTCCTGCCTTCATTTAACTCAAAATTTTGTTTCTCCAGGTACTGCTAATTAAAAATTAGACCAATAATTATCAGACTGAAAAAAGTAGACCGCTAACAGAATAGGATTATTTTGTCTACTTATCACTAAGTGCCATTGTTGGACCCTCTTCCATTTTTGAATTAGGAAACACACAATTTGATTAGAATGTAGCACTAGTTTTCCTTTCCGAAAAATTTTGGTGATGGAAGAATGTGTAAGAAATAGTCTGTTTCTATCTTTTGAACCTGAAACCAATAGATAAATAGAGAAGGAAGGATCTTTTTAAATGTGATAGATCTTCTGTGTAGGTAGTCCTCAACTTATTACCATAATTGGGACCCAAATTTCCATTGTAAATCAGTGTAGTGGTAAAGCAAATCATCAGATGATCAGGCCCAGTTTTATGATAATTTTGACTAAGTTATTAAGCACCTATATCTTCCTTCATTAATTTTGCTTGTTGGAAGCCAGCAGAGAAGGTTTCAAATTGTGATCACATAACCTCAAGACATAGCCATTGTAAATGACAGCCAGTTGCCAAGCACTTTAATTGTGATCATGTGCCTACAAGTGGTGTGATGATCACAACTTCAAGGATTTGTTGTAAGTTGTTTTTAGTAAGGCTGTGGTACATTTGTACCATCATTAAATGAATGATCACAAGCTGTATTCAGTGCTAAGGATATTAATGACTATTTAGCTGAACATGTAGAACAGCAGAATATTAATATTATGACGCATGAGTATAGTCAAATGAATCTGAGATGCTTATATTCAACACTGAATCACTTTAGTTAAATTTCTCAAAAGCATCTCAGTTTGATTTTGTGTTTATGTCAGTTAAATAAAATCTTTTCACTACCCATCCATCTTTAATTTTAACATTACTTCAATTTTGTGGCAATTTTGTTGCTATTTAATTCCAAAATGTTTTCTCCTTACCTAGTTCTGCACTATCACTCTCCCTTTGGGTTAGCAAAATGCATCAGGAAAATTAAATGAATTGTGTCTGTTGCTGATCAGCCATAATGCCGTAGGCTGTGAGCAGATGCCACTCTGATATCTGAAGGTAATGCCTCAAGTTTGTCTAATTAAATTACTATTTCTCTGCCTCATTGCTTCAAAAGACAAGAGAATCTTGTCCTTGTTGCTCGGTGGGCTGAAAGACTACTCATTTTCTTGAAGGCTGAATTCAGAATGGCTAGGCTGTATAATTCTTGTTTTTGTATTCTCCATCTTATCATTTGTTTATTTAACTATTTTTGAGCCCTGGGTTTTTGAAGACTCAGTTCATTTATTCCTCAGATATTCCAGCTCACCAATGGTTTTTAATTTGCTTCTCATTTCAAAGCACGATAGATTTTTTTTTTTGCAAACCATATGTCTCTCAATATGACAATACTTTCCACTGTGATCCAATTATTGTATAACTTCTGACCTACTTGATTAGATGAAGGCATAAAAGTAACTTCAGGGCACCAACAGATTTTGTTGACAAGGTAGTCCTGTTTAATGTCTATTTCTAGCTTGTTTCTATTTTATAAGTAACAAAAAAACAACTGAACCAAAATCCTTTTTGATAAAGCTGGTGGGCCCCTATTGCTGTTTTCTTAATTCTGGTTTGAAAATTGACTGTGTACAAGATTATTAAACCTGCAAAATATGTTTGTACAGAAATACTAATGGTCTTAACACAGTATATATTAAATTCCTGGGTGCAAGCTTTATCTTTATGGCAATCCTTCATTTTCTGAAATTAGTTTGTTATAGTAGGTTAGAAATTTGCTAACTATCATCCTGGTCATAAATCACTATGTGAAAAACAGAACCCTTACAGAAAAAAAAAAAAATTAAACCTGAGGCATTAGGAATCAATTAGTAAAACAAGAGTAAGTTTATAGTGTACATGACCCTTTTCTGTCTAGATAGAAACCAGTTAAGAAAAAGTAGTCAGGCAAATTATTTTTAATGTTTTTCGATCCATTAATTGCTCTTTCAACTGATCTATCCTCAGTATCATTGCCTTTACTTTGGAGCAGGTTTCCCTCTCCACAATAATTTAAGATGAATCTGCCTCCTATTAACTTAAATCCATTATTCTTTGTCCTGTATTCTGAAATGAAAGAAAACTAATGTTATACTTTCTACATGACACATGTTCAAATATTACAACAATACTATCATATCCCCTATATATCTCTGGCTAAACATAGTTATAGGTATTCAAACTCATTTATAGAATTCAGTTCCTAGCCCCCTGGTTACTCTCATTGCTTTTTCTGGAAGCACTCTCAATTTTTCTAAATCTTTCTTCCAATGTGGCATCTAGAACTGGAATCTATACCAATAACTGTATTTGCAGATTTATCTTTGCATACCCAAGATTTTTGATACTTCGATATTCATTAAGTTTGTCAGGGGATATAGATCCACATGAAGCAAAGGTTTCAGCATTTCTGTGATAATATTAATTACCTGTAATGGCTATTGTTTTATTTGCCATATTTGTATAATATGTAGTTTATACCACACACGTTTTTGTTATACAAAACCTTTGTTCTAATCTAGTTGCGCTTAGTGAAAAGATTGTAGGAAGAAAACATATAAATTACCTTTTTTCTTCCATTCCAGAATTATTATATTAAATTTCATATAAGTATACTTTAAAACAATTACATGATAAATAGCAGCATATAAATGTAGTTAATATTCAGACACAATGGTTACTTATAAATATAGAATGTAGTTCCATAAAAATCATTCATCTATAAAAGATATGTATTATTTTTACCCCTGTTACTGCTTCAATTATATTTTATTGGAATTATTAGTTGAGAGAAAAGCAAATGTATGAACAAATGCCCCCAAATTTAGCTTAGTTGTGTAAAATTTACTAATTTGCTTCGCTTTAATGCAAGAAGCAACAGATGAACAGCATTGTGTATGTTCAAACTGCTTTCAATCCAAAATGATCAACCCAAGAGCAAACATCCCATTTTGAAGAGTTTTGTGTGCGTGTTAAGTTTAAAACCCTTCCAAAATAATCAAACAGGCTGTTTGATTGTCAAATAATTGGTTCACACATTAAATAATGTTTGAATTAAAAATGAAATGGTTCAAAATTTGGGTCATTCAGTCATTTTATATATCACTAAAAAGGGCTATTTCGTCCTCCCCCATTTTCAGCAAGAAAAACTGCAAAAGAGATGAAAAAGTATATAGTATTTAATTCACTGAACTGAAATTAAATTCAAGTGCAAAAGATTATGCAGTATATATTTGTACAAAGGGTTCTAATGGTTGTGTATAGGCCATATTTGTGGACTGCTGCTTGTAAGCATCCTTAGGATTTATAGAGACAAATGGAAACTGGTGTTTACTATACTAAAATTTATTTTATGCATGCTTTTTGATGGACTGCTTGTCTTTGCTATAACATAGATTTAACTCTAAGAAAATATTTTTAAGAAACAGGAAAAATGTGTTAAATAGGTTCCCTCCCCCATACCATTTATTGTAAAACATAAAATAAATTATACTTATCTATAATTACATCACATACATAGAAAGCTATACTGTAGTTCTAAACTTAAAGGAGTTCAGTTAAACACAACTAAAAAAGAAAAACAAATCTATTAGTATGAGCAGATTCCCATGACTATCATCGGTTCAGATTGGTATTCTATGGGTTTTTTTAAACTATGTTGAAATATAGTAGTTTTGTATAGAAACAATACAAAAATGCTTCCTTGATGCTAGAAACTGCCAAGTTAACTGAATGACTAAATCACAATATGTAGTAGTCATGGTGATCATAAAATGAGAGCAAGGAAACTCAGCATGCCATGCTGGTCCAAAGTGTGATAGCCAGTGGTTCACATAGAAAGCATATACAGATGCAAAAAAAGATGGCCTATTTTTTCTTTTTTTTTTTCTAATACATGCCAGCAATAACTTTGTAAAGTGATGGTCATATGAACCGAAACAAATCCCTCATACAGCCCTTCTTTCTCAGGCAAATTTTAATAAGTTTGTCCATCTGAGTGGATGGTCCAGAGGAAATGGCTGTCATTTTGAGCATGCACAGTCAAGCCACACTTAGCAGATTAATAATCACCTTGGATCTACAGCACCGGTCCTTCAAAAAAGAATAGAAAGGGAGTTTTTGGAAGCAACCCACACATTTCATAGCTTGTAATAACAATAGTAGACAGGCAACATCGTAACACATGAACTGTATATTTATCAGTTTTCAAGTACACACATACACATACCCAACATACACAATTTGAATATAATGCTCTTCTAAAGAATTATTCTAGTTTAAAAAATGTAAACATGTAATGTTAATAAATTTGTGTACATATTTGTACACCACTGAACATCTGAGGGAGTGGAAGTATAATCAACCTGTGAGAAGCTATTTTCCTTTTTAAAGCTAAGTGAAATGACTTGCTCAGGTAATACAAACTGGCCTGGATAAATCACAAATTTATATTATTATTAGAATAATGTTTTAGTAATTATATCTTCAACCAAAGAATCTTGGGAAGTGTAATTTAGTGAAAATTTGTACATTTTGTTATAGATGATTTTTTCTTTCCCAGACTGGCAGAGTTACAAATCTCAGACTTTTCTGGGAGAAAGAATGAGCTTATAAATCTATACTATGGATATGACACAATGTATTGAGAACTCAGGACTTAAAATTGGTTTTATATATTTAAACATCCATATATTTATCCCCATGTTACATAGATATCAAAAAGTTCTGTATGTTTCCCACACTCACCAAGCTAGTAATAAATGACAATTCATTATCCCATCAAATGGCTGAAGAAAAATATACATACAGCCACACAACTTATAGTCAGAAAAAGATACCCATGCAGAGAAGAGACTTTCCTTTAACCATGTATATAAAATTCCATCAAAAGAGGAAAAACCTTTGCCTTACTCTTTGTATCCCCAAATAAGCATGAAATATGCACTAATAAAACACTAAATGCTTAAACAAAAGTTAAAAGCAATAATAAACATTCCCAAATCAAGGCAATGTAGAGATCTTAGAAACATACCTCCTTTTGATTGTAAGCATTGCTCCCAAAAGGATAATTACAAACATCAGAAGACCAGCTATAACTCCAGCCATTTTCACCGTATTATCAACCTGTTTTTCTGGTTCCACCACGTTAGAATTCTGTGTAGAAGCTCCTTAAGAAGTTGTAAAAAAGGAGAAAATAAAAGCATTGTTGAAAAATCCCAGGTAAATCAGATTTCAACGACTGTTTAAATGCAACAAAAAACCAAACCTGTATTTGGTCATAGGAGATGTATTTTTGACCCAAATATGACAAAAATAGTTTTTCCGTTCCAGCAATATGTAGAGACTCAGTGATATAACAGACTAAATGGCAAACATAACCCCATTTCAGTAAATTTATCATGCATTACCACATAGTGTAATTTTGTATTCCATTCTATTTATTTATTATTTTTATTGGCCACCCATCTTACCATAGGGTAACTCTTGGAAGCTTATAATCATAAATACCTATCTATCTACATTAATAAATAAATAAAAGCAACCGTTAAAATCCAGTTACAAGTAGGAGGATGGGGCAGGGTGGGGAAAATAAGATTTGCTGTTATTTGATCAACCATTTTTTATGTCTAGCAAAGATGTCAGACCTTGGGAAACTGTGTCAAGTGAAAAAAATAGGTCACCATTAATTCAAATATGTATTATTACTATTGTTATTATTATTATTATTATCCTATTTTATTACTTTTACAAATATCTCAATACGCTGAGCACAGCTTTTATTTTCGTCACAACAACAACTCTATGAGGTGAGCTGGGCTGAGAGAAAATGCCTAGCCAAGGTCGTCCAGCTGGGTTTCATGGTTTTAAGATGAGACTTGAATTCATAATCTCCCACTTTCTAGCTTGGGAAAGCAGAGTAAACTTGCCAGTTCTTTATAATAAGGTTTGTCTATACAAGATTATTATATATTTTACATAGGAGTATTAAGATTAATTCAGGACCCTTTGTCTCATATTCCTGGAGCTTTGATGGCTGCATCACCAATAGCATAATGCCATTTTAATTGCCAAAGCTTCATAACTGAAACGTGGGAAGACCTCAAAGTGCAAATATAGCTCTGCTCATATTTTATAACATCGATAGCTATTCTAAATATGCATCCCTCATTTTCAGTCAGCAAAAATATTTTTGCTCCATTTGCTAAATGAGGCAAACCAGGATAATATGCCTAGCTATGATTTCCTGCCAGAAATTTCAATAACTGTTGTGCTCTGTCCAGTATCCCCAATGACTAGTAGAACAGCATTTTAAGAGCTTATACTTTATGGATTACTGCCTCCAGCGTGTAGCAATTAAGGGAGCATCTGAATAGGATCTATGTCATTCAACTGCTGCAATTGTCCAGAAACATATTGTAATAGCAGTGGTATTTCTCATGCCCTTAAGGGCTTCCAATAAACCAGAAAACACTCAAATGAAATTGGTAAAATTGGATCTTCAATATCTGGAGGCACTCAAACCAAATCAAGTGAAGCAGGCTGCATTTGGAGAATACAGTTTGCTAAGAGTATAGATTGAAAACCAGCAGAAGATTTTGAAGAATTTTCAACTGCCTGGTTATAGTCGAAAAACATTATTCAGTATGTGCATGAAACTGCATTCCTTATTGCAAGGTACACATAGTCTCTACATAAAGAAATTAGGGGAATAAATATAAGACTTTGATTCTCAGTGACTACTACATAAACTTTTAGTGCAAGAAAGATTGTGCATCTCATATCAGAGTACAGTGAAATTCTACCTGGGTTTCCCTGCTTGTGTTTGTAGAACAGTGTGTGTCGATGTCTGTCTGTGTTTGTCTATGTCTGTGTGTGTTGATGTATATATGTGCATGTGTGTGTGACCATTGAAGTAATTTGATGTGGATGATCTAAATAAATGATCAACTGTGGTATTTGTTTATTTATTTATAGGCCACCAGAAGCAAGAGACTCTCAACAAATTAGAATCTCACCAATTAAATATCAATGCACAAATGCTACTTTCTTAAATATATTAGCCAATCTACAACAAACATTTATTTATTCTACAGAGTTGGAAGAGGAAATGAAATTCAGAGCAACAGTCAAAACTCCTCCATTCCAATATAATTATTCATCTATTTTAATTAATAATATGAAGACAAATTTGCTATATTTTATTGCAACATTTTATTCTACTATAAAGTAGAAAGAGGAGAAGAAGATGACCAGCACCAAGGTGTGTAGATTTAGTGGCAATTTGTAAAGGAAGACTTGGAATATTTGAAGGACCAGGTTAAGGACAGATGATCACAGAGAAAATCTATCTGAGAGTTGACACTGACCTGATGGCACATAATCAATAAAAACATAAATAAAGTAGACTGGCAAGGCTGAGGAACTTAGATAGGCTTTCACATGACTTTTCTAATGACTCACCTTACAAACTATCAGGGAGGAGTAAAATAATGGCTGGAGTATGGGGTATGATACAAATAGTCCCCAATACAAATAGTCCCCAATAATTTCTAAAATTAATTTTCTATTATCTAAAGTTTCCAATAGCTACTGCGATAAATTAAGTAAGACGTTAATTTAAGATATAAATTAACTACTGCGATAAATAAACTAAGATGTTACACATAAATTATCCAAGTTCTTCAATCATCTGAAGATGTGTATCATGTTAGATGTCATAATATATCAACAGCTACAACATTTAACACTGAAAAAATATTGTGTTTGTCTATAGCATTTATCAATTTCATACAAAAATCTGCATTATGGTGTCAACAGAAGGTAAAATTTTAAAACTGTTTGCATTGGAACAATTTTATCATATATTTTCCATTTTTTTTAAAAAAAGCTACATTTTTAAGTGATTCGTTTCATTGGGTTTCTATTTTTCCCTTTGGCTCTGAATGCCCCTAGATGTGCACCACGAAAGGTAAAGAGGTCAACAGAAAAAGGTTTTTCAGAGCATGCAGAATCTCATGTTTTGTGAGATTAAAGGAATTGAATATGCTTAGCCTTGATGCAACAGCATTTTTCAAATATGTCACTATAAGGTTGGTCAAAATCTGACCTATTTTTCAACATTTCTAAAATCAAATCATGGGAAAATAAACTTAATTGCAACCAATCAAATTCTATTTAACTATTAGGAAATTCTTTAACATGAAGAACAATTTAGCCATAGGAAACACTATGATTTCATGATATAATGACACATACCTTTCTGTTATGGTAAATTATTTGGACATAATCTAGTCCAGTGATGGCAAACCTTTTCCTGGTTGTGTGCTGAAAGTGTGTACATGTGCACACACATGCATACATGCATGCCTTCATGCATGTGTGTGCAATCCCCCATGCATGTGCACATGACCCTCCATGTGTGCGCAATCCCCCAGAGCCAAAAAATAGCTGATCAGCACTGCCGTGCCAATCAGCTATGCTTCAGAGGAGGGAACAAAGGTAGCTATAGTGCTGGAGCAGGTGGGAGGGCCCTTTTCATGACCCAACATGGAAGGCAGGTGCATATGTGTAGTAGGGTGACAACTTGCGAGCCTGCAGAGAGGGCTCTGTGTGCCACCTCGGGCATATGTGCCATAGGTTTGCCACCACGGATCTAGTTTATCTGGATAAAAATGTCATAATTCCTGGAGTCAAAAGGAAATGTCTTCTCTCTATAACATTTTATTTATAGAGAAACACATGCCATTCTACTAATTCAAGTGGAAAATGTTTATTTTACATATAAAAATAGCTAATAAATATAAAAAGCAGAGATGGAATTTGGAAATGTACAGTGAAATGACATAGTACCTGAGTCTTCTCAAATCCTGTTAAGCGGACTGAGAAATTTTTAAAAAGAATAATCTTTAGTCAAAGATAAAAAAAAGTTTACTACACTGATTTCTTTGCTATTGTGAGGGGGAAACACAGATCTCTCATTGAGAGCTACCCCTTAATCATGTTGTTAGTTTAATAAATTTAAATTGGATTGTTTTCTTACTTGCAAAACAAAAAGATGTGCATGGAATAGATAAGACAAGGAAGTTCTGACTCTGTGTAACTGTTTCCTGGTCGTAAAATCACCCCCAATTCCATATTTTCCAAAAGTGCTCATATAAGGGTCATGACCAGTGTAAATAAATCCTCCTTCTTCAAAAACTGTATTTTCCAAGTGTTGTTATTAAAAGTTTATTATATTGCATGTATTCTTTAGCGAATATATGCAAAAAAAAAGAAAAGAAAGTGATGTATTAAGGATGATAATAACAGAATTAAATTAAGTACTCAAGAAAGCTAAGGATTATTTATTAACAGGGGTATGGTCTTATCATGAATTTGGAAGCTTAGCTTTAAGGACATTGGATAGCTACAATATATTAATTATAACCTTTGGAATAACCAGAGATAATTGAAAATGGTGCTTTATATTGTTCCGTTGAAACAGTTTTTTTCCTCAAGGATCAAAGTGTAATATTCCTTCATTGCAATGCTTCTTCCTTTCTTCATATAAGTTGCAATCAACTGAAAAAATCCTGTGAAATGTATAGCCATTTTGGATAAGTTATTTTGTTGCAAATTATCCTTTTCATTTGCCCTACACATATAATAAGGGAAATATTGTCTAGGTCATCTTCAAATATATTCATGTAAAGTGTTTGCCATTTCTTAATCTTCTGATGATTGTTTCAAATGTTTCTTTAATACATATAGCTAAACTTAATATTAAGAAAACTTTCAGTTCAATGATTATGAATAAATTGCTTCCATTTTATTTATGTCTAGGATAGTAGTGGAACAGAAAAACAATTGTCCACATAGAATTAGATTTGAAGCCATTCATTTTCCTTGTAAAATTTTCTAACAATAACTGTAATTATATTAAGCTAACAAGCACACTCTCAAAATGCACAAGAACGTTTTTAAAAATTATGATTAGTCTTTCCAAAAAGTTTCTCTTATAAACTGAACAAGCATGTTAAATTTATTTATTATACTGAATATAACTATTGTTGTTTCCTCAGTTTGACCATGGTATGAAATAAAACTACATTTCAATGTATATTTTGGAGTGATTATGCACAGTCAGTCTAACCTAGGAAGTAATGAACCAAAATTGTGTGAAAATAGAACAAAGAAAGAAGTCAAATGAATAGCATCCAAGTACATGAAAAGACAAATAACAAATAATGGATTTGACCTAGGTGAAAGTAGAATATTTTACAAACAATATAATTGCTTTAATAATACAAAAAACAAGTCTAGTAAATTAAACATTATTGGAAACAAAAGACTTTTGATGTTATATAGCTATTCATATATTGACGAGTAGGTAAATCTGCCTTTCTTTTTGTTGTAGAAGCTATTATTTCCTATACATGTTTCCATTAGCAAATTACAAGTTGTGATGATGTCTGTTGCGGATTTACCTCAATGTGCACTCAGAGAGATTCATGGATATTCTATTTTACTGGGTTCTTTTTCTATTTTACAACAAATGCTTGTAGGAGCATAGCAAGAAGAAACATTAAAATTCTGCCTGAAGACAAATAGTGTAGTAGCATATTGCCCTCCAAACCGAAATTTGGACTGCTATTTAGTAATTGTCCTCAGATGCTAAGTTCTTCCAGGCTTCCAGGGGAAAAATAGCTGTTTTCCTTTCATGTTCCGACTGGAAGTTTCTTTCTGATTTTGATTATGTGGTCTTCGTATCAGACTTTACTTCTAGAAACTGCCTAGACAAGTCCCCCTTGAAATTCTTTTTGAAAGTGATTTGCTTTTGTCTTCTTCACAGGGCTGAGAAGGCAAGTCTGACCCACAGTCAACCAACTGGCTTTGGGCTTAAGGCTGGACTAGAAGTCATGATCTACAATTTTGTATTGTGGTACTGTAACTACCGTATTACACCAAACCAGCCCTCATATTTTGTACAGCTACAAATAACACTCTGATATTATTACAAGTACCACAGTCCTAATCATGTTACTTTTAATATTGAGGAAAACAGAAAGATAATTTTTGCCCATATTTTCATTGGATAAGTATATATTGGCTTTATTATCTTGTCCCTGGAATTCAAAGGATCTACTGTAATTTCACTGTTCATGCAATTCCTCAAAGGTTCAACATGCTGGAAAATGTGATTATATGTGTGTAAATTTACCAACCAAAATACTCTTCTTAATATGAATAAATGGCAAACATATTACAACCCTTTCTTGAATTTGTGTTATGCAACTGCATGTATTCCTTACTCAGAAAGAGGAATGAATAGAAAATATAACATCCTCCTGTATTATGAGGGGAGTCAAAGAACCTGTTATAAAGCAAAACTGAGTGTTGATTCTTCCTTCTATTTGGAATAAAATTATGCCAACATAACTTTGTTTCTTGCTTTCATTAACTGGACATCAAAAATATATTGATGCTTGGAACCATTTCAAAGATAGCAAACTTAAACTAACTCCATTTATTTAACTGAACAAAGCTCATCTTTGTTATAAAA
This sequence comes from Boaedon fuliginosus, assembly GCA_027560395.1. Lineage (NCBI taxonomy): Eukaryota > Metazoa > Chordata > Lepidosauria > Squamata > Lamprophiidae > Boaedon > Boaedon fuliginosus. The sequence goes on along the minus strand of JANHGC010004420.1, from coordinate 36,792 downwards.
TTATAATTAAATATAAAATTTTATGTATGTATGTATGTATGAATGTATGAATGTATGTATGTATATAATTTTAGACTTCCTTGGTTTCCATTTTGGGGCATGAATTAGATGAGATTTTGACAAAATTCATGAAGCAACCAAATTAAAAACGCCGTGTATATCAACTTAAAAATTAAACTGCTTGTTTTCTGACAAGTGTAATATTTTCTATCATGACAACCTATCTCAAAAGATATTTATTTATTTTATTTATTTGATTTGATTTGATTTGATTTATACCCCGCCTCATTTCCCCAGTCAGGGGGAACTCGATGCGGCTATTAATTTAGCACTATTATATTTCTTTATTTCTGACTTGATATTTTTCCTATATCCTTCTTTGATTCTCATTTTTTTAAAAAAAGAAGTACTGCTACCAACTTGCTTTGTTTATTAGGAAAATATTCAGATAAACAATCCGCAGATCACTACTTCCCAGTATTATATCTGAAACTTTAAGGCGAGTTTGGCAATGGAGTGTCATTCTCGATGAAGGTATTATTTAACTGCTTTCTGCAGATATTCAAACTTCAATTATGCTGGCAGAGTGTAAAATTATTAAGAAATATGCTATTAAACGAATCAGAATGATAAATGAGAGCATACATGTTTCAACATGCAGACAATATATGACATAACAATCCAGTAACTGTCAAAATGTTTGCATTTTTATGACAGTTCCTTTCCTGTACTGATAATCACCTGTGCTCATGAGGCTGGGTGGGTTTCGGGTGGTCACCTGTTGCCTACCTATTACTGCTAAGAACAAGAAAAACAGTTTCCAGGCAGCATGCATGAGAGAGAGAAAAGAAAAAAGGAAATAAAATAAAAATGTGCCACTTCAGAAAATTGCATTTTAATCCTGAAAATTTGCACTCAAAATTTTAATATACATATATATGTATGAGATAAAGAACCATGTTTGATCTCTCTGCCTGGGTTTCAATTATAATTAATGAAATATGTTCTGCATTACATGAATCAATTGCATACCGTTCACAAGCTAATGCAATTTTCACAAATAAAGTGTTAATGCTAACAGATATTATTTGGGGACAAGGGAAAAAAATAGTTTACAAGAAAAAAAGAAAAAGAAACCCATACCAGATTAAAGAATATAAAATTTACAGTATGTCATTAAAGAAACTAAGGATGCAACAACAGATTTGTTTACAATTAAAATTCTGTGGCACAGAACAAATAAATTGAGGCTTAATTATTATCTTATTTTAAAGGAATGCTTATTTTACTAATGATGCATATTAAGGTTGAGAAACATGTTCACTGTATTTTTTTTTTTTAGTTCTGGATAAAATCCCACCTCTTTCTCATTTAAACGTAACTGGTTTGTCATGGATACAAGTTCAAGTATGAAAAAGACTAAAGGCACAAAACTGATTCTACTAATAATAAAGAAAAAAAGGAAAACAGTTTTATATTGATTTGAAGGATATGTAGGGTATTGCAGTAGTGCAGATGAGTAGATCAATCATATTGTCTGCATGTATGTTTGTAATGCACTGAACATTATAATAAATTCAGGAAATTCACCATTTGGAATAAAACAGGACATGCTCCATATAAATATCAGAGGAGTATTCTTTTCATTTCAGTTGCCCTAACTGAAAAGAAAATTATTTGCATTTTTTTAAATTTATAAGTCCACATGTACACATAAAGGGTACAGGTAGTCATTGTTTGGCAACTGCCTCATTTAGTGGTTGTTTGCAATTATGACAGTGATGAAAAAATAACTTTAGTGCCAATCCTCACGTTCACGACCTTCACAGGTCTGTAAAGCAAAGGAAAGCTAAGTAAACACAGTTGTGGCTTGACTGACAACTCCTTCCCCTAACAACAGAGTTGGCAGTCCCAATTGTGGTCACTAAATTTTGAACTGCTTCAGAAGACATTTCATGTCTTTATTTAAGGATTGACCAAAATGTTCATCCTCATTTCTTAACTGGGTGAATAGTTGGGTTTCAGGATAAGCAGTCATGAGTTGATTTCCAAATTATTATGAAAAAAAAAAGAATTACTTTTTTTAATCAATGTTTTCTTCTTTTTCATTATTTTTAAAGTTCCAGAAACACAGACATGACAGAAAGTCCTGTTAGCCAGTTTCCTCCTAAATTAAACAGGGTTTGCATCATACAATGGGAAAGCTGCATGCATACTTTTTTTTCCAGAATGAATTCATCTTGTCTGCAGATTATTTGACTACCATGGAAGAAGTACCACATTGACATAATGGAAATTGGTAAGGTAAGAGGCTACCTTCCAGATGCTGATATTAAATATCACCTTTCTTTCTCCGCCCAAAAAACAAATTGTTTCAGCCCACCCCACCTTATTTAATTTCATGATAGGGAATTTCATCTTTTATTTCACCCAAATTCCTGAAATGAAAAAAATAATAATCTTGACTTAGTTTCTACATTCTTTAGCAATTATCATGTTAGATACTTTTGTCACTAAGAGTAACATGTCTTGACATTTTACACTAGCTTCTAATATTTCATTGTGGAGGCACTGGTAATTAATAGTTAAAATTGGAAATGCTATCCCATACCTGAAGACTACAAGACTTCACAGTAAGACCAGATATTTTCCCAGTTTATTCAGGGATGGTAGAAGATGCGAAAAAAGAAATCAGAGAAAGAATAGACCTCCTTTGGTGGAAGCAGCCTTTGGTTAAGTGGTAGCACAGTGGTTAGAATGCAGTACTGCAGGCTACTTCTTCTGACTGTTGGCTGCCTGAAATTTGGCAGTTCAAATCTCACCAGGCTCCAGGTTGACTCAGCCTTCCATCTTTTGAGGTCCAACCCAGACTGTTGGCAGCAATATGCTGACTTTGTAAAGCACTTAGAGAGGGCTATAGAGCACTTTGAAGCAGTATATAAGTCTAAAGGCTATTGCTATTGTAAATGGGAAGAAGTTACTAGTCTTTCACTAATTCAGAAGAGAGCAGAATGTGCAAAAAGCACAACTAGTCCTTAACTTATGACCATTTGTTTAGCAACCAGAAATTACCATGGTGCTGATGAAAGGGACTTATGACTTATGACATTTATTTTGTTTATTTATTTGCATTCCACCTTTATTATTTTTATAAATAACTCAAGGCAGCAAACATATCCAACATTACTTCTTCCTCCTATTTTCCCCACAACAACTATCCTGTGAGGTGAGTTGGGCTGACATAGAGCATCTCATTGCTCATTATGGCCATCACAGGATCCCCATAGCCACGTGATCAAAATTTGGATATATTGGCAACCAGCATGTATTTATCATAGTTGTGGTGTCCCAAGGTAAAGGCAATCATCAATTTATGATTAGTTGCTTATTGACTATTTGAAGTTATGGTCTCCCTGGAGGTACTTGCAATTCAGTGTCAAAGTTACAATAACCATCCCTCTCCTGTGGTCATATGACTACACCTCAGGTACTTTTTCCATAATTTCTATCCAAGTGTTCTACTCCAAGCAAACTCCTCTCCAATACAAGAGATTTCTGTTACATGTTTATCATCATTAAAAATAGGTTGAAAGTCTTCACATGTACAGTTCACATAAACTAGGAACCTGAATAAAAATGGTTGAGGTTTATATGGAGGTCAACTTTTTAGGAATAATCGGAAACCTTGCATGATTGGGGCAGTCCAAATCTTTGGGGGTGATGCTACTCCAAAGGTCAGGCAAAAAGAAAGCATACTTCCCAGGTCCTGTTAGATAATATTGATTAAAGGATGAGACACAAAATGTATCCACTCGATCAGGTTTTGTAGGACAAGATGATCTTTTAAATATTCTGACCCTATGACATGGTTATTATAGATGGTAGCAATCATCTTGAAACCTTTCAACTTTGATTTCCATACTTTGATACTTTGTAATCTTCTCCAATTTTTTGTCTTCTATTCCCTGGGTTTTGCCATTTTTTCATCCATATTTTCTTCTTTTCCACCACAGCTAAATTTGTTATAAACTAAGACTTCATCAACTTGTATTGAGAAATCATACAGTATTGGCAACTACTTTTTTCAACTCTATGTTCTCAACAATTTTTCCTTACTGACACATGATAATTTTCTGTTCACTATTCCAATGAATAATTTCAGTGACACTGTTAGGTTGTTCATTATAATCAGTTTATGTGATCTTCTTAAACAATTTCAGCATTTGATGTAATATTTCTTCTGTTTCTTTGCACAATATACACTTTGAATCATTTGATATTTCAATTATGGTCTTGATTGCATTAGTTCAAATGGCTTGCTCTTGAGTAGCCAAAATCAAGCCTTCATTTTTTGTTAACATTTTTTTTGCAAATATTTCAGTTGTAAGGCATTGCCAGTTTTATCTTTATCTACTTTCCCCTTGTTCTTTTGCAGAAATTGACCATGATGTGCTTTTCCTTGTCAAAATTCTATTTGTTTTTGTTAACTTATTTCAATATTCATGTTTTGTATCATGTATCTTCAGTAAGTTTCAGTTTTTAGCTTGAATCAGCATATGTTCTTGACTTCCATTTACATAACCAACTAATACATGCTTTTCTTCTTCAACAGTTTGTTTGAATTAGAACTTCTGCTTCCGTTTTTTTAGGGCAGGTACAATCTATCAATATTAAAAGGATATAATGCATAGTAAATAGTCATCAGTTTTCTATCTTTTGGTCCAAGCTGTTCAGTTCAGCTTTTGTCCAATTAATAATTCCAGAACTATTTTGTTTCATACGTATGGACCAGGTATTGATGACCTTGATGGTGTATCCACTGCTCAATTTTGTCTTTAGCAATTTCCCACTCTTAATTTTTTTGTTATTACACACTAGTGTTATTTCTAGAATTCCTTCTTTATTCAGGTCACAATTAATAGATCACAAGTATATATACTAATTTGCCACATACTTCAAATGCTTACATGTTTCTATTATAAAACTATTTGAAGATAAAATGAATAAATGAAATATCCTTTCAAACTTTTAATAAATGCCTAACAGTACCGATTTTTCCTTTTATAGCTACATTACATCTTTCACACCCCTAAAAACAATTTCTTTTTAAAAGAAGATTTTTTTTTCTACAAAAGAACAGGAAAACCACAGGGAAAGTAATCTTTCTATGCTATTTTGAAAAAAAAAAGATTAATTATGAGTCTACTTCAGACATTAAAGAGAAGTAGAGAATCCAAATTTCGTGGCATGAATCATTAAACAATTGAGAAATTAGAAATTTCTCAAACTTCACCAAACTGTAACCACCTAAAATAATATATGAATGATAAATGTATATGCAGCTTTATCATACTTGATGAGTTGGGCTTAGCACTTTTTTTGGCCTAGGTAATCTTTAGGTTTTTTATTTTTTTCTAAAATGCTTGGTTATCTACAACATGTTTCTCTTTACTTTTCTTTGTCTTTCTGTTTTCCTTAGTATATTTTTTTTTCTGTGCAATAAATAATATTAAATTAAAAATTAAATTAAAATACTATTTATATTTGAAAACCTATAAATAAAATTGATAGACAGGATAAAAATACTGAATTTCACCACAGCATATACTTCTACAAATACCCCAAAGGCTATGAATACATAGATACATGATTGCATCACATTGAAAATCATCTGCTAATAGGAAACCATTTGCCAATTACCAATTGGTTTAGCCATACTCAAAACCTGCTTTGTATTTTTTGCTCCTTAGCAAAATAGAAGGACGTTTTAATAATTTATTCCTATTATACAAGCTGGTACAAGCCTTATAAATTCAATGTTGTTCACTCTGAGATCCCATTGTTTTGGTTTTTTTTCCCTTTTCTAAAAACAGATATAAACATTTATTTTCAAAACTCAGGAGAGAAGCTGTGAAAAATGCTAAAAATTCTACCACCACAAAAATATTATCCTTCTTTTACTTTCATTAATTTTGGGGTAAATTAGTAGGAAAGGCCTTTGGATGTTGTCTGAATAATGGAGTCCTCTGACTCCAATTTAATATGACTCACATTTTTAAAGTATTTTGGATGTCATTTTAATGTGATTCTTTAATTTCATGACAGTTGCAGAAAAACTCCCTTGCATTGCTGTTACCACAGCATGGTTTTCAGATATTTCTGCATTAATGTTTCAAGACCTTTTACCAATTCCCTTCTTTTTTAAGCAGGACATGTAATAGAAATATTACCTTCAGATGTGATCCAGTGACTAAACTCTGAGATCATCACAGGCCTTATCAATGCTTTGATTTAATCAAGGTATGCTGAATGATCATAGGATTGCCAACATCCAATAATGGATATCGCACAAGAAGCAGAAAAATGCTGAATGGGTCATGGAGCTGGGTTCACACATAGTGATAAACCATAAACCTGATTTTACAAATCCCACTATTTTAAGCTGGAACTAAACAAATGTACTATGCCTTAGGAAGCATTTTATGGTGGTGAATTTTACTAGAAGATAACTTTTGCTGACGGAAACAGCTGTCAGTATAACAATGAATTGTTCTGTTTTTTTTTCATTTTGTAGCTAGTTAGTATTCTGTGACATGGAAAAAATGATAAGTCTGTGTAAATCATAGTGTAAAGACAAGACAAAGTCAGGATCATGGAAACACAGAATGGAATTGGGGTTGCTAAACCAACTCTTTGATGTTGTAATCATAGCTAATGAAGAAAAGCCGATAAACTTTATTGTCAATGTGAAAAATAAATTGTGAAGCAAAAGGCTAACCTATAAATGAAGTTTAAATGTTATGACTAACTCCTTTATTGGCGTAAAATGCTCCAGTTATTTCATTTAAATTAAGCAACCAATAAAGATATTCATGACTCCGCTGATAACAGTTTTGTTATTTCAGGAACATTATTTTAAACCACCAAATGTATAGATAGCTACTTCTCTTATTCTTACTCCTTAATTCTTGTACAGTAAGAAGAGGTTTTCCCAAATATTTAAATACTGTGTTCATACTCGGTGGCGCAGTGGTTAAATGCAGCACTGCAGTCTCTGCTGACTTGTTCAGCAGGATGTCAGATCAAAACCAACCAGGCTCAAGGTTGAATCAGCCTTCCATCCTTTCTAAGCTCGGTGAAATGAGGACCCAGATTGTTGTGGGCAATAAGCTGACTCTGTAACTGCTTGGGGAGTGTTGTAAAGCTCTGATAAGCAGTATATAAAACTTGAGTGCTATTGCTATCTATATTGTAAGCCGCCCAGAGTCCTTTGGGAGTTGGGTGGCATAAAAATGTAATTAATAAAATAAATAAATAAATAACGTCATCAGTGCTAATAATGTCACCCAGTTCAGGTAATGGAACTTCTGCAAGAAAACAAGCACACACACACACACCCCGCATTTCAATCCTGATCTACAAATATTCTCCTTTATTGGTAACACATTGCATCAGTTTTAAAAATATCCTCATTTATTCATTTTTTGTTTTTTCACCCTTTCACACTTCTTTTCCTGGCATTCCAACAAATATGTCGCACACTATCCCACATATAATTTAACCAGAAATCCCTGGAATTCAGGACTATATGGGGAAGTAAAGCTATCTAAATCCTCCATGTTTCTCCTGCTCTCCAAGCCAAAGGGCAAGTCGGAATTCCAAGCTCTGCAGATTTCTTGGCAAGATTTTTTTTCTTCCAGAAATAGTTTGCCACTTTCACCTTCCTAAAGCTGAGCGAAAGTGACCGACCCAACTGAGGTCGCCCAGCTAAGGCAAGACTAGAATTCACCGTCTCCCGAGTTCTAGTCTGATACGCTGCTTAACCATTACACCAAGTCATCCTGAACTACAATTCCAAATCATCCTTTTACGACTGTGCCTGTCGGGCTGGGATGATGGGAGTTGCATTCCCACGAGCTGTGGGAGAAAGCTAGGTCGGGGGAAGAGAGATGGAGCCAGTGTTTTCAGTCGCTTGAGGAGAGAGAGGGGGGGAGTGGGAGAGGAAGAGAGAGGGAGGGAGAGGAAGGGAG
>JANHGC010004419.1:80809-96081 GCA_027560395.1 Boaedon fuliginosus | reverse complement strand
AACTTTACCCCGCCTGGGATACCGGGGAGGAGTGAAGAGCCCGGGCGCGTCACGGTGGGTGTGCGCGCCTCGGAGCTTGGGATAAAGGACTGGCAGCTACAGGCGCTCCGCTCCCCAGCAGCCGCCTACCACCTTAGAGGCGCGAAGCTTGCCCGTGCTGTCGTGGGTGAAGGAAGACTAGAAACATCACTGTGATCTGCCACTTGGGCACAAACTTGGGAGCGCACAAGTTGGCAGACGGCGCCTACGCTCTCCTAGCAAGGCCGGAGGTAGCCCGTCCTTTTCTGCCACTTTGCTGCAAACTTCAACAGCGCTCAGCGACCTTCAAAGCTGTTGGGGCTCCACAGCGACCCGCTCTCAGAAAGAGGCCCGAGGTAAGACCCTTCTTTGCTCTTTGCTGCCAACGTGCGCGTGCGCACACTGGCCAAAGTCCGAATTCCCAGCGCGATTCCTTTTCTGCCGGCTGTCTGCAGCCCTGTGAAAGAAAGCAGCCCTTTGAACGGAGGGGCGAAACTGCCTGTGAATTTTTAAGCTTCTCTCCCACCCGGTGGCCTCCCTGGAGTTCGGCGCCGTTCCCAGAAACAGGAAAGAAGAGTCATTGTCCCACTGCAGGGCCGGCTCGTTGGCTTTTGCGAACACGATAGAGAATAAAAGAGAACTTAGAGTGGGTGGGTATTGAGGGATTTTGAGCTTTCTGTCAAGGTTGTTGAAACCTATGGATTTTTAAAAGCATTTTACAATTTCTTGTAATAGAGATGTGATTGTGCAAGGCAAGAGAAAAGACCATTCAAAGGTACATAAAACCTACCTTTTTTATTTTTCATCAGTTTGTATTATTGTGCCCACTTTCCATTTATTAATGAAATGCATGTAAGTTCCACTGATTTCTGAGAGAATTGTACCTTCCTTATTGCAGGTATGCAGAACAATTCAGATTATTTTTTCTAGTACAGTTTAAAAGGAACTCTAACTGATCTTATTTTGGGTGGGAGGTGTTGCTTGCTTGTTTGCTTTGAATATGAATTGTGACCAAAGGTATGAAAATGTTCATGAATGTTGTTATACAAAAAAAATATTAGTTTTAAAAATAGAATGCTTGTGTTCAAACTTTCATAAAGTTCATTTCAGTGTTAAATACTTTGGTGTCTTTACTGAAGCTAGCATTTAGAGCAGTGCTTCCCATTTTTTTTCCTTTACCCAAAACTCTGATTCAATTTAATCCAATTTAAATGTCCCTGAGTAATGGATGCATATATCCTTAATCAAATAAAAACTGCCTTCCCCAAATTTGGGATAATTTACCCAGATTTGGAAACCAATGAATTAGAGAGTTCATCACACATTTAAGTCTTCTGAATATAACCTGTAATGTTTTGTAAATAAATGTGTTTGGTTGCAATCTAAAATTATTATTTTTTTACAAAAATATTTTTCTGCAGACCTCCTTAAATAAGGTATTTTCTTTCATAGAAAAAAATTCATAGTTCATTTTAAGTTACAAACATTTTTTCAGATCTTTGAAAGACAGTAGAATTTTCAGTTAATTATATGTTTTTTTCCTTTTTAAGTACTTTTATAGGAAATATTAGTTTCTTTCAAATAGAGTGAGTTATGCATTTAAGTAGTTCAACATAATGCTAGTGAGTGGAGATGAAGATAAGTTGCCATTCAGAACCAATGTAAATATTATTTATTTATTTATTATTTATTAATTATTCTTTTATGCCATCCAACTCCTGAAGGACTCTGGGTGGCTTACAACATAGATAGCAATAGCACTCAGATTTTTATATACTGTTTATCGGAGCTTTACAACACTTCCCAAGCAGTTACAGAGTCAGCATATTGCCCCCAAACAATCTGGGTCCTCATTTCACCAACCTTTAGAAGGATGGAAGTCTGAGTTAATCCTGAGCCTGGTGAGATTCGATCTGACAACCTGCTGAACAAGTCAGCAGAGATAAGTCTGCAGTGCTTCATTTAACCACTGCACCATCGTCTCTTTGGTCTCTTTCCTCTTTAGTTATGACATGGAAACAGCTGTACTTTCACTGCTGCAAAATAGTTTGACTCTCTTTTGCCATTTCAGCCAACAGACCTGAAGAAGCTTTTGGTTTGGAATTAACCCAGAAGAGTTTTGACATCATTCATCATGAACAGTGAAGAATGGTTTAGAATAACTGCTTTGCTAGTCGTAGCTCAAGCAGTTTCTACTATGGTGCTCCCCAATGCAACAGTATTTGAGGACATGCTGGAAAAATACATGGATGAAGATGGTGAATGGTGGATTGCAAAGCAAAGAGGAAAAAGAGCTATCACTGACAATGATATGCAGAGTATTTTGGAAATTCATAATAAATTGAGGGGTCAAGTTTATCCACAAGCTTCCAATATGGAATACATGGTAAGAGTCCACTGTTCTTAATCTTCAGAAATTGTGTGGAGGCAATGGGCATCGAGAAGAACAAAATGGTAGAATGGTTTCTACCTTTGAACAACATAGAAATATAACCTACTTGACATTGTATATGCTTTACAGTGTTTTCTACTGATCTTTCATGAAGTTATAACAACAAAGTAGAACTTCCTTTTCATATCAATTTCATGGTTTCTTCCAGAACTGTTAAAATGTTTTCTCAAATTGACATGTTTAAAATTATACTAGACAATTTGCTCATCCTTTCAGAGATACTTACTTATCTAAAAAAATAAGTAAAAGATGGACAGAATGACTATGTGTGGGTAAAAAAAAGCAGTGGGAATAGGAGTGATTTCCATCTTACTATTGGCTTCCCCATTCATTTTAATTTTGGGAAGTTGGCAGGGAGGATGGGAAATTATGATCACATGACCATGTTTGACTGTGGCCACAACTAAGAGAACTTAATGGTGAGGAAAAGGGCAGTTGATAATTAGACTAAGACCAGGAAAAGGAGACAACTAATATATGTGGACAACAAGGAAGGAGGGTGGGGGCGGGGGGGAAAAGGTGGAAAGAAATGAAGTAGATGAATGGGAAAGAGAGACTGTTAGCATTGGTGACATAGAAAAATTTTGAGGAAAGTGTAAAAAGGATGAAATATTAAATGAAATGAATAAAAGCAAAGTGTAGTTTCTAAGAAAATGGAGAATGGATGTAGTAGGTTGAATAGGTTTCATCTTATAGAATGGAATTGATGAATATATTCATGATAATGAAAGTGAAATATGCATGAGAGTTAAACTATATCCCAGAAAAAACAAATTGGTTATTATTTAGATGATAATAGAAACCAGTAGAAATGTGCATGTTGGTTAAAAGGTTGTATACATTCATTCATGCATGCATTACTCTATGCACAGATAGATTTTTCCAGATCCTAACATTGTTATGTGCCTGTGTTGACTCAGTCAGAAACTATGTTTGGTCTGAGAAGATCAGTGGCTAAGCTGGCAAGAATGAGAATAAAGGAAAGAGGGACACCAACTTTAATATTTGAGCCATTTCTGTAAAAGTCATGATGACTCAGTGGTTAGAATGCAGTATTGAGCTCACTGCCAGGAGTTTGATTCTGACCTGCTCAAGGTTGACTCATCCTCTCAACCTTATGAGGTCGGTAAAATGAAGATCCAGATTATGGGTGCAATATGCTAATTCTGTAAACTGCTCGTAGGGCTATAAAATACTATGAAGTGGTATATAAATCCAAGTGCTATTGCTATTGCTATTCAGTATATGGAACAAAATGTATTTACTGTACATACCTCTAAGTTGGTTATAATTGCATTTTACCCTCTATTCCACGGGTGTCAAACTCAAGGAAATGCTTAGAACTGGTCTGTAGGGCCAACCTGGAAATAGCGAAGGACTGCCCTGCATTGCCTCTGCCAGTGAAAATGGAGCAACCCTGATGCGGCCCTCAATTAAAACGAGTGTGACACCCTTGCTCTAGTGAATGATGATAACAAATGGGTGAATCACAGGTTTTGGAAAAAATGGCTTAAGGAAAATATTCTGAAGGAAAAATAATTCTGTTAGATGACACAACCAGATAGATCAGACTGAAATGAGAGAGTATATAAAAATGATTGGGCCAGAAATTCTAGAATGGCAACTGGTAGATATTTACCCAAAAATACTGATTGTATTTAATACATAAGTTAACATAATTTAACAATTTGTTAAATTATTTAACATATTGTAAATAATAAATAATTTAATATAAATCTAAAACTGTGATTAATTTGTCTGTTTGCAATGAAACACCAAGGGGACCAAATGCAAAGATGAGAGATGCTAAATATGGGGCAGACCATTATTTGGTAAAAGTGGACAGTAAGCATATATAAGAAAAGGAAAGTGAAATAAATAAATGGTGGAATTACTGTAGGAAGAGAAAGATAAGCCATGTATGAAGTTTTAGAAGATACAGGAGATAAACCTTCCAGTGTAATGAATACAAAATGCATAGAAGGAAAAAGTATATGGCAGCTGCATGAAAAATATTATATTATCAAATGCCATAGAAGTGACTGAAGTTTTGTCAGCAAAATATTCTTTGTGAAGTTCCTGGTTAAACAAAGTTCTTTCAAGTTCTTGTGAAATTTACAAAGTTCTTTCTTTATGTGTAAAAAGCTAGGGTGAGAAAAAAATACATAACATAATTGCTGCAAAAATGAAATTGGTATAATGTGCATGAATAGAAAAATACTGTGGAAACAATATTGTCAAAGAACAAGGAATGGTTAAGATTGAAAGAAAAACAAACAAACACAAAAACAGGACAGTGTGATGTTCAGGACTTAAAACAATTGCTTTGAAAATTAGTGAAGAGGGATAAACAAGGAACCTCCATCAGAGTGAATAGAATTAAAAATAAATGTGATAAAATAATGTGGTGTAAGGAAAGGATTATTTCATAGATATGTATGGGAAAGTTAGGGATATGTTAAAAAGTGCAATTCAAGCAAAACAAAAAAGAAATGATAAAAAATAAAAAGAAAGTTATAAATGATGTGAGAATGTTGAGAAATGGAAAGGCTGCATGTGTTGATGGTATAAGTGAGAAATGTTGAAATATAGATGCATTTGAGACTTGGTTAATATATGTGTGAAGATTGTGTTTGTTTTTGATGATCGGACAATAGCGGTGACACTAAAAGTGTGATTCAAAGATCATTAGCAGTCTGCAGATGCCTACAAGATATCTACTCTCTCCACATTCTTGGGCCAAAGCCAGTTCACTGACTCATCTGGTGAGTGCTCATTGCTGCATTGCTTTTCTGCCTCCATAGAATGCCAACACTAGAATTAATTTGTGACTGAAAACAGTCATTGATGCACTAGTTACAGCACAGATAGCTATGTGAGTACATTCAGAAATCGTACAAGAGTGGATTGGTCAATAACAAGTACAATAGCAAGAACAATAACTGTGAATGACACAATCAGATCAAGAATAAAAGAGTATCTAAAAATAGGGTTCATTGAACTGAAGATCATTCAGCTAGATCATCCCTGATAGCTAAATAATCATATTTTGGAACAGGAAGTTTGTAGTCAGAATTATTGTAATGGCCATGGTATGTATATGTTAAGTGATAAATAGATAATTAATTTTGGTTTAAAGTTTTTGGACAAAAAATGATTTTAAGAAAGCACTTAAAATGGCAAAAATTGGAAGGGCAATGTAATAATCTTGCTTGGCCCCTGAATATGAACCTGACTGCTCTTAAAGATAAAAAAAAGGAGAAAATATTTTGGGATATACCACTGGTTTCTTAATTTTATGCATGTTTAGTTTGTCTACAATTGCATAAAATGTAAGATATTCTTTATACCAATGATAAGATGGCAATCAATAAAATAAAAACTACAGAGATGTTTTTAGGAAATGTATTTTGGAAGGAGTTTGGAAAAAGTCTAATGAAATAAAAAATGAAATATGATTATGATAGTGAGCAATATTTGAAAAGTAAATAGGCAGTTACATAGTAAATAGGCAGGTACAATCCAGTTTTTTCCTCTTTAATAGTTTACTTTGAAATGAATGAATGTAGGAGAGCTTGCTGTATATATGCTGATTTTTTAAAAAAAGTATGATAAAGTGAGTAGGCTTTAATAATGGAATGTTTTGTGCTGTATAAAGTTGAAGGTTGGTTGTGGGATGTAATAGATGATATACAATGGAAATAAACCAGGTAGAAGAATTAACTATATGCTAAACCCTGGTTCAACATTGATTAGGTAAAAAGACATAAATAAGTGCTATCCCCTTGTTTTTTTAGAACAGGGGTGTCAAACTGAAGGCCCGTGGGCTGAATCCGGCCTTCGAGGTGCTTAGATCTAGATTGCTGGGCTGCCTTGGAAACAGTGAAGGACCTGTACCACCAGAAATGGAGCTTGCATGTGGTCCTCCTGGGCTCCATTTTTACTGGCAGAGGGCTGCAGGATGTCAAGCTGGCCATACCCACCCTGGCCATGCCCACTCGGCCCCCCCGAGGTCAAACACAACCCTGATGCGGCCCTCAATGAAACTGAGTTTGATCCCCCTGGTTTAGAATATGTTGACTGATGATATGTCTTTTGTATGCAGAATAAGTAGTGTTGTTGACTGAAAACACAAATGGTTTTTCAGAGAATTTTAGATATACTGTTTCAATTTTAGATAGACTGTTTAGATAGACTGTTAAATAGAAAAATGAATAGAAAGGAAAGGAAATATATCAACAACCAAGGTAGTTGTGTTCGGAAGGTAGTTGTGTTCGGAAGAAAAAAACAGTGAAGGTAAAGAAATAGATGGAAAATGTACAAGCAAATGTTTGTAGAAAAGAACTGGTTCTTATGTGATCTATTGTGAGGAACAAACGTGCATTAGAAGAAACAAAAACGATTGTGTATAAGTGTTATTCTGTCCACTTGATCAAATGGAAGTGAACGTTGAGCATGCAAGAAGAAAAATAAAAGTAGATTGAATGTAATTGAATTGTGTACTTGGAAAGTATCTAAATAAAAAAGGTAGAGTTTCAAAAATGAAGGGATGAATGAATGTGCATAGTACATGAAAGTGAGTGACCAATATAGAGAAGAAATGTTGAGATGGCTTGGTGATATAAATGGAATAAACAGGTATTGGATCACAAAACAAATATAGGAAGGAGGATGAGTGGATATGTTGAAAGAAAGCAGAATGGATCATAAAATATGTAGGAACAGTGAATGGGCTGAGAAAAAAGTTGCAGATTAAAAAAAATCATGCTTGGATAGAATTGATGAGATCCTCAATATATATATATATATATGAGAAATTTAAAGAATGAACTGAAAAGTGTAGTCTTGACAGAAATGAGCATTTTTGCAAGAATAGAAAGGAGTTACAGTAAATGGCACTGCAGTAAACTAGAGATATATTTTCTTTTCTGTATCATTTGCTCTCAGGATTGACACCTGTCAGGACACAGTAAGTATATGTTGCACACGACTCTTTACTACATATACAGCTGAACAGTCTCCTATCTCACATATTCCTTTTCTACCTTACACAATGTTGGTTCTTCTCCAAATGGAAAAGAGTATCCACATAGAAAAAATGAAGTTAAAATTGAGGAGGAATGACTGCAGTTGACACAGTTATTCAAAACAATAGTTTTATTGACAGTATCATAACTCAGATAAAATAGAAGTATTGTTTATCAATAGAGTTGAAAATAAGCTATAGATATCAGTC
Organism: Boaedon fuliginosus; assembly: GCA_027560395.1. NCBI lineage: Eukaryota > Metazoa > Chordata > Lepidosauria > Squamata > Lamprophiidae > Boaedon > Boaedon fuliginosus. Next base: position 88,375 of record JANHGC010004419.1, on the reverse strand, counting down.
CAGTTGATTTCTGTTCAAAAGCAGGGATGGCACATACTTCACTTAAATGTCTTGGGTGGCCTTGTTTCCTTCATAGAATGAGTTTGAAACTTTAGCTTCATTTCATAATTAGATATTAGCTATTTGGATACTAGCTATTAAGAGGCATATATGTCAAGCATGTTTAATCATCATGAGCTGAACATACACACAGACACAAACACATACACACACATCTATATACTTATACACACATACACACATATATTAAAACATCAGAATGTGATTAGTTTATTTACCTAAATTAATGAACAGGAAGAAGCAAGCTAAACTGAAAAAAGTAGCAATGATTTTCACCCTACATTGGTTTAAGGGGGTGTGGTGGCCTGGCAGTTAAGATCCTGGGCTTGTGGACTAGAAGGTTGGCAGTTCAAGACCCAAGCATCATGTGATGGGTTGAGCTCCCATTTTTGTTCCAGTTTTTATCAATCTCGAAAGCATGCAAATGCAAATAGATAAATAGGTACCACCTCAGTAGGAAGGTAACAACATTCCATGCTTCTCTGAATATAGTCATGATGGCCACATGGAAGTAGCTTTGGACAACCCTAGTTCCCTTAGCTAGAAAATGGAGATAAGCACCTGCTTATCAAGTCAAACACAGTTGGACAGGGGAAACCTTTACTTTTTTTTTATATTGGTTTACTTTCAGAGTTTTTAGTAAATGTGTGTGAGTAAAAACAATAGCTGTAGCCACATAATTGAAGCCTCTTCTCTTTTTTGTCTGTATCATGGATGAAGACTGCTTGTCTTGTGTTCTTTAGTACAAATTGTACTGAATACTGCTATTCCAAAACATAACTGGTTGCATGGATTACACCAGTTGACATGCAAAGATTATGTTTTGTCTCTGGGATAGTTTCTATTTTGCTTCTTTATTTGTAACTTCATCATTGAGGAATCTGATATCTGGAAAAATTCAGTTTTCAAACAAATTTCAAAATAGCTTCTAGAATACGTTCTTGTTTATCCCAGTTAAATATGGATTAATTCAGTTAAACATTGTATCTTAAATAAATCATTTTGAGATATTGCCCTACATATTCTAAAGCACTGACTGAAAACATTTTGAGAAGTAAATAATCTTAACAAGTGAGGTGACCAGTCTCTAGGCAAGGGTATACTTCACTTCTGCAATAATCTTCAATCTGGCTAATTCCTCAAGGATCACAATAAACTGTACAGGTAGTCCTTGACTTCCAAACATTTGTTTAGTGACCATTTGACCTTGCAACAACACTGAAAAATGTGCTCCATCACTGGACGATTTGAAGAAGAGACTGGACAGCCACTTGTCTGGAATGGCATAGAATCTCCTGCTTGAGTGGAGGGGGTTGGACTAGAAGACCTCCAAGCTCCCTTCTGACTCTGTTATTCTGTTATTCTATTCTGTTAAGTGACTTATGACTATATTTCACATTTAGGACTGTTGCAGAATCTCCATGGTCACGTGATAAAAATTCAGATGCTTGACAACTAGTATATATTTATGTTGGATGCAGTGTCCCAGGGTGATGTGATCATATTTTGCCACCTTCTGTCAAGCAAAGTCAATGGGGAAGCCAGATGTACTTCATAACCATGTTACTAACTTAACAACTCCAGTGATTCACTTAACAACTGTGGCAAGAAAGGTGATAAATGGGACAAAATTCTCTTAACAATTGTCTGGGCTAAATTGTGGTCATAAATTGAGGATCCAGGGTAAGGTTTTTGTTCAGATTAGAAAGTCCTTAAATACAATTAAAGTAAATGAAAACTATTTATCAGAAACAATAGTACTGGGCAATCCAGAGTAGTCAATATCTACTAGAATACTATGATTTATAACAATGGATATTTTTTTAGTTCACTAAGACTATTTTAATCCATTTGGGACAGGAATTTACCACAATCAGTATGAAGTATTAACTGTAGCATTTTGGTAACTTCCCAAGAGTTAGGATTTGCACATGCATTACAAATTAATCCTGTAGCCACTTCTGTTCACCAGTGCAGCTGCTTTGTTTTTTAGAAGCAGGTAATCTATTACTTCATATTTTTTCTTCAGAGAACTATGAAGTTAAACCTTTGACAAAAGCAAAAGATACCCCACAACTCCTATTGTACGAAGTAAGATGAAGTTTTTGTATTTTCTAACTGCTTTACTGAAGATAGACATGATGCCAGAAAATCATATCTTAATTTTTATCAGAAAATGGTGCAAATTCACTAGCCAATGATCTCTCAAACCAGAATCCTATTTTAGTTGTCATGAAATTGCTGTTAGTAGTCATAAATCATCACGCAGGCATTAACATCACTATCTTTATTGTTTCTTTTTTACAAAAAAGCAATGCCCTTATCCTAAAATTAATGCAAACTTTAAAAAGAAGAAAAAGAAATGTGTGCTGACAGCTGTCTTTTGGGGGTTGGTAAGCCAAATAATGCTTAAAAGCTCAATTTAAGAAAATATGTAATTTTCACAAAATAATGGATCATGGAATGACTTGCTTCCAGAAGTTGTGATTTTTCCAACACTGGAAGTTTTTAAGAAAATATTTGGACAACCATTTGTCTGAAATAGTATAGGATTTCCTGCCTGAGCAGGGGGTTGGACTAGAAGACCTCCAAAGTTCCTCCTAACTCTGTTATTCGGTTACTGGTAGTGAATAGTGGGATTCATTTGTTCTCCTAAGTGACATGATAATCAGCAGTGAATTAATTTACCCCTGCTCTCCACCCGAATTATAAGAGCAATAAATTATAATATTCCCCATCCAGGACTATTATTTAATTTCTTAATAAGAAATTCATTCTAGTTACTTATGCATAGCAAAGGAGGAAAAAAAAGATGGGATATTAGACTGAGAAAAAGGACTAGTCAAGGAAGAATAGTGAAATCAACTTGTGAGAGGATAATTGGAACTGATTTTTACCCACATAGATTTTAAGCTGTGTTCAGTAGCATTTGCTGCCCATATTTTTACTTTTTGGAAAACCTGCTGACATCTGTATCTCAGAAGAAGAAAAGAAAAGGAGGGAAACATCATAGGTAAGGGACACAGTTTTTAAAATAAACATAACATTATAAGAGACGGCTGAGAAAATGCAAAAGAAACCCAAAAAAGGAGATGTGAGGCAACCAAGAAAAAAAGAAATTAAAATCAACCATAGTTGCTTAGGATCACTTGTGGAGTCATCATCAATCTGAAGGAAGTCTAGAAAATATTGTGGTCTTATTTGAGTATGAGAATACCAGGAAATCACACACTGTAGACTGTAGCTGGAGTGAAAAGCAACTTTTTATAAAGAAAATGTATTTTGTAAACCACTGGAATCTAAGTAAAAGTGGGGTGGGGGAGAGAAGTGAGGAATTCAATAAAAATGAGATAAGAAATAGGATATCGGATAGGAAATTCAGGAAAGCAGAGAATATAAATAACAATAGAGCAGAAGGAGCATGACTTAAGAAAGGGAATTGGGAGCATAATATATTTCTATTGATCTTTATATTATTAGAAGAGTAAAATTACAGCTGAGAGGAATTCAGCATAGCACAGTGCTTGATGTAAGTAGATAAAACAGCTTTTCTATATATGTGCTTTACTGCATCAAAATAAATAGTGTTTTTACTTCTTCACACCATCTCTTCCTTACTGCGAATACTGTTCTCATTTTTAACTATTCTGGCCTGTGAAGTGACTGATTTTCATATGTGGCACATTTATCCAGAAACCATTTCAAAGTGAAAATTATCTTCCTCCTTTGCTTTCTTGTTTCCTGCTCAACTTCAAAGCTTAGTGGAAGTGAATGAGATTCCATGCTTGATTCTAGAGGCTATTGACCTAGTATCAAAGTGCTGAACAATGTCAACTTCTGTTTTTATTCTTATCGTGAACTGTTCATCTGTACAGTCTACATTAGATGGGCGACCAAGAAAGCAAATAGATACTCAGTCTTTGTTGTGATATCTAAGGACACAGGGGCAGGAATGGTTTAGAGAATATAAATACAACTGAGAAAAATGTCAAAGCAAAAACAGGAATTCAAACATGATCGCAATAGTTCCACAAGATAGCGATAACTTCATCATATTTTATTTTTGCAGATTAATTGCAGATTAATTAGTTGAGATTAATTACATTAGCAAACGTTTATTGGAAATATTTACAAGATTTTTATCTTCTTAATTTATAACATTACCACTCTAGATGAGGAAATAGAATCAAATTTGCAGATGACACTAAACTAGTCAACACTCCCGAAGATAGATTCAAGATCCAGATGGATCTTGACAGAATTGAACACTGGGTCCTATCTAACAAAATGAAATTCAATGTAGGGGAAAAAAAATCTTAGGCAAGAAAAATCAAATGTACAAGTATAGATTATGTGAAACCTGGCTCAGTAGCATGGGAAATGGGAACTTGGAGTCCTAGTCGACAGTTACTTAAATATGAGCCAACAGTGGGCGGCAGCAGTCAAAAATCCCAACACAATTCTAGGTAGCATTAACAGAATAGAATAGAATTAACAGAATAGAATCAAGATCACATGAAGTATTAGTACCACTTTATAAAGCCTTAGTGAGACCAAACTTAGAATACTGCATCCAGTTTGGGTTGCCATATTATTAAAAAAAATGTAGATGCTGTGGAAAGAGTGCAGAAAAGAGCAATAATGATGATTAGGGGCTGGAGACTAAAACGTGAACAGTCGCAGGAATTAGGTTTCTCTAGTCTAATGAAAAGAAGAGCTAGGAGTGACATGATAGCAGTGTTACAATATTTGAGAAGCTGCCATAAAGAAGAGGGGGTCAATCTATTTTCCAAAGCACCAGAAAGCAATACAACAAGAAATAATGGATGGAAATTGAGCAAGGAGAGAAGTTGTGAGAACATTTAACAAGTACAACAGCTTGCCTTGGAGGTTTTAAGAAGATACTGGAAAGTCACTTGTCTGGAATGGTATAGGGTCTCCTGCTTGAGCAGGGGGTTGGACTAAGACTTCCACAGTCCCTTCCAACTCCGTTATTCTGTTCTGTTCTGTTCTGCTTTCAGCCATTGGAACACCCAATTTAACCCTATGTTTCAAATAGAAGAAATTATATTGCTCAAGCCTGTTTCTGTACTTTGGATAAATGTATAATTAAAAGTAGTAGTGTGGTATTTAGTCTTCTTTATATTTTAACAAACAATAAAGGATATAGTGTGTTATTAAAAAAGTAAATACCAGCCATACTGTACTGTACTGTACTCTGATATTTACTTTACCACTCTATTTCTTATATATAGAATGAATACAACATTGAGGCCTTATATCATGCCACTGTAAATGTTTACTTCTGTTGGTGCCAACTGTGTGCTTTACTATACTAGGTATGAATCTTACCTTTTTATTATAGTTTGCACATTTTACATCTACCTCTGAAAGTGTTCTGTTTCTGTTCTATATTCCAAAGACTTCTTTGTCAGAAATACCTTATATATAGATTAAAAGTTGCTGCACTCACATTTTACAAAACTACTCTGTATGGACATCGTCTTAGTACTGCTATATAAATAACTGTGCAAATATGGCATATACATTATTGTGTGTACTTTATTCACAGGAACACTCATTACAGGCTGAGAATTCATCAAAATGACAAAAAGTGTGTCATGGTATCATACTGTAAACTTTACCCCTTACATCTTTATGTGAGACAAGCATGAAAGGGATGGAATTTGTATCATATTATAACAGATTTGTGTAATTTACTTTCTCTTGACCTCTCCACGGATGCCCTTCTTCTCTATTTAGTAACAGTGCTTAAAAAGATTTCTTAAGTATGTCCCACTTCAGTGTGAAAATTGTGACCTTTGATAAACTGAACACAACTTTGTATTTTAGGACCTTGAATTATTTTAGTAATTAGAATGGTAGTATTTTAAAGTCTTTTCTACATAAGTACTAGAAAATCCATTTGAATAAGGGTTGCCCTCTTTACATCAGATTTTTTTTTTACCTGAGTAAGATGGCTATTGAGTTTTGATATGCATTTTACCCATTTACTAGATCAGGGGTGTCAAAGTCACATCATCATGGTGTCATGTGACATATTGTGACCTTTTCCTCTTTGCTAAAGAGGCATGGCCAGCACGTGACACATCCAGCCCATGGCCCACGAGTGTGATCCCCTTGTACTAGATCATGGCCATATTTAACTGTATTGCAAGGCAGCCATCAATCTTAGCTTGCATGGCTATCCTGAGATTTTTACTATCAGCAAATCTCAACAAATTGTTGGAAATAAAACAATCACAGTTTATAAATAAATAATATAAATAAAATTTAGCTTTTTCTCTAGTGTTTTTGCTCTGTTTTTACTTGTAAAAGAATTGTAGGCTCTCCTTTCAGCCAGCACTTCAGTTACTTCCTTTTTTTCTCCTATGTTCTTCCAAAATGCTGAGAACTGCAAGATTTTGATTTTAGTATCTTGTAGAACTTTCTTATTATTGTTTTATCTTTTTTAAAAAAATACCAGGAGAGGTATTAATTTACATGTAAAATCTTGTATGTTATTATGCATATTTAAATGATGTGTTTTCTCTAGAAAACACATGTTTTTAAAGAATAACAGAATAACAGAGTTGGAAGGGACTTTGAGGTCTTCTAGTCCAACCCGCTGCTCAGGCAGGAAACTCTATACCATTTCAGACAAATGGTTGTCCAATCTCTTCTTAAAAACCTCCAATGTTGGAACACCTACAACTCTGGGAGGCAAGTTGTTCCACTGATTATTTGTTCTTACTGGAAACTGGAAATTTCTCCTTAGTTCTAGGTTGGTTCTCTCCTTGATTACTTTCCATCTGTTGACTCTTGTCATGTCTTCAGGTGCTTTGGAGAATAGGTTAACCCTGGCTTCTTCATGGCATCTCCTTAGATATTGGAACACTGCTATCATGTCATCCATAGTCCTTCTTTTCATTAAACTAGGAATGCCCTGCAACCAAGAAGAATAGTGTACTAAAGATAGAACTAAATTGATCTTTCAATATGTTATATCAATATGCCTTCAGTTCCCTATTCCTCTTTGTTGTTCTTTTCTACCTTCCTGTCTTTGCTTTAGAATTTTAGTAATTATAATGCTAGTATAATTTCAGTGCTTTATAATTTTACCTACATTTATTTAGCATTATAAAACAACTCAGTAGTGCAAACCTGGTGACAGAGATCAATCCTGTTAACCCATGTAATAGATGAAAAATTATGTCTAATTTGCATAGTCATTTGAAAGGCACATGTCTGGAAAAGAAATTATAAACTGAAGTTCACGGCCTTTCTTATTCACTGAGCTGAACCATTCCTTCATTTCAGAGCTGGCATTAGGAGATCTTAATGAAATAAAATTAAATCAAATGAGTGTTGTAGAATGTTTTGCTCAAATAGACAAATAATTGGTTTGAGGTTGCCATGTGGGTGAATATCATATGAGTCATGATTTGTGAATTCTGTTTCTTACAAGAGAGTGAGTTTATTATGAAACTTAATAATTTAAAAACA
>JANHGC010004419.1:63211-77181 GCA_027560395.1 Boaedon fuliginosus | reverse complement strand
TGCAGAGCTCGCCTTGCCTGCATGCTAATGAGCCCCTGTGGTCAGCAAGTCAGAAAGCGTGTTTGGGTAGTTCAGCGAATTTCCAGTCTCTGTTAATGCCCCTCCCCCATGTGCATGCTTGCCTCCTGAGAAGCTTTTTTTCTCGGGCTTTGCGAGCAAGTTCTCCCTGAAGTAAAGTTCCTCTCAAGCAAGCCGGCTACTGTGGTACATCCTCAGAGCAGATGCTGAATGCAGGGTTGGAACTGGGGTTGGGATGGTGGGGAGAGAGAGAGTTGGCGCAAGAGCTTCAATTTGGAAGAGAGGCCAAAGTCTTATATTCGGGTCAGCTTATACTTGAGTCAATAAGTTTTCCAGTTTCATAGGTAAAATTAGGTACCTCGGCTTATATTCGGGTTGACTTATACTTGCGCATATTCAGATAAGTATTACAACAGTTCCCCTTGGGTGAAGAGAGGCGGGGTACAAATCTAATAAATAAATAAATAAATAAATTTATCTATTACATCCAATTTGAATCCTTCCTTTTATGTAGTATAAATATGTATTATTATAAATATATTTTATATTTATACTCTCATTTATAATTAAGCATCTCCAGAAATAGAAATTCAATATTTCTATGGACAATCTTGTTACTCTGGACAGATTTCAGTAGCCCAATTTTGGATGCAATTTTCATGTGCAATGTGTTCCTTTTTTCCAAAGGAATATCAGTTCACTATGACAGTTCATCAGAATTCAAATTTGTATAAAGTATTAAAACTTTTTCTTTTTCCCTCCAGGTGGTATGGGCAACAAGTAACCGAGTAGGCTGTGCAGTCAACCTGTGTCATAATATGAATGTATGGGGGCAGATATGGCCGAAAGCAATTTACCTAGTCTGCAATTATTCACCCAAGTAAGTATGATGGTACCAATGTTAACATAAAAGCCATATCTAACTGCCTACTGTCAGTATTTAATAAAATTATTTAGGATTGTGTTTTGCTTTAGATTGGAATCATGATAAGAAATCAATGTTTAAACCTTTTGCTTGGAACTGCACTATAATTGGCCACAGAATATGTAATTATCTTGAAATATAAACTGTAACAAATACAAAATGATGTTGATGTGTTTCTGCTTTCTGCACAGTATCTCCTTAAGCCTCTAGAGTAATGCTAGATATTTTGAATTTTTAGAATGCTAGCCAATATAAACCAGTATAAACCAAAGCACAATATTCAGAGTATTCATTGTAATCTGTAAAGCTAACAGATAATAATAGAAGAGTATTGACTGGCTACAGTTCATATAAATTTGGTAGTTACATTCAGGGACATGCTGCTGGTCTTCAAATAGCATAGTCAAAACAATCCAATATTCTTTTTATTCTAGAATGAGCACACATAAACCTGCATTGTATCAATGGAATTATCCATTGTGCTCGGTTAATGACTGCCTCCTTCTGTGACTATTCAGACTGACAATGATGGTAATAAGTAGATTTATGACCTCAGTTCTCAAACGTACAGCTCTAGGAAAAGCAGTCTCTAGGAAAAACGGAGGAAGCATTAGGTTGCAGAAACAGCTTGCGTTTACATTCAAGGGATTTCAGAATGAAAGTCTAAACTAAAAATGACGGGTAGCAGTTTGTACCCATATTTCAATCATATGCTTTCCTTGTGTCCCATTGAATGCTGCTTTTAGCTTTATGGACAAGTCTTTCCAAATTGCATCTCAGTAAACTTTCTTATTTTTCACCATCCAACGTTTTTCACCCCTTGTAAACTGATTTCTGAATAAACCCTGGCAGAAGTCTCCTGCCAAGCCAGAATAAGGATAAGTGAATGAATGAACCACTAGCTTGCCTTCCTCAAGGCTCTGTCTTGAGAACAACTGATACCAATTCATACTAGGCCTCAGGAAGAAATTGCAACCATAGAAAAGATAAATGGGATGCAGTCTGAGATGATATAGTTTATATCACTCATTTAGGCTGTCCTTCTATGCCTCAGAAGCAGAGGTGTGACAAATCAACAGCAATAGTGTTTCTCATGGCAGTATGGATCAGGTAGTCCATTTATTCCATTATATCACTTTGTTTTTTATTCTTAGGGGCAATTGGTGGGGGCATGCCCCATACAAACATGGCCGTCCATGTTCTGAATGTCCCCCAAGTTTTGGGGGAGGCTGCAGAGAAAATCTTTGTTATAAAGGTATGTAATCAGAAAAAGAATGTGTATCCTGCCAGGTATGTAGTTCTGCTGATCCTTTAGGAGGCAAGCAGTTGTTTTTTGATTTCATAATGAATCTAATGTATTATGTAAGGGTTCTATAATGGTTCTTTTTTTCCTGTGAAGAGCTTTGGGCATTAAAATACAATTAAATATGTTTTCGTAAGCATTTATAAGATCCTGAATCACCAACTCAGATGAGTTAAGTAATCAGCATATGAATTATTCTAATTCTTCTAATGGTAAAAATTACAGTATGTGTTAACCAAGCCGCAAATATTTCATCCAGTTAAACAGATTCCTGTTTTGTTAATGTGGCATGAATTTAGTAATTTAAACATAAATGCTTTTCTAAACCATTTTGCAAAATAGCTCTATAATTTCATCTTGTCAGAACGTCCATGATTCTATAAATTCATTAAGAAAACTCTTAGGTTTCTCTTCCTGAATGCAACCAAAGCCCATTTCACAAATTAAGAATAATAGTTTTGGTGTATGAAATTTGACCTATATATATTCATTTGAACTTTGGTAGGGAACCCCCTTTTGAATCGCTTAAATGACCTCATATGTCTATATTTGTTATTATGATGCAGCTTGTATAGTATTTTTAAATGGAATACTAAGAAAAGAACTGATAATTTTGGTGGGTTTTCTAGTACTGTACTTCAAATTCTGTATATTGTTTTTTGTGTGTATCATTCACTTAGTGCCATGACTAGATAATCTCAGCTCATTAATGATAGCTGGTAGTAAAACAATCACAAGCCAACCAGTATTAAAGCCCATTGATTTCAGTGGATTTAGACACAATGGGATCAAGAAGCACTTAAGTCTGTAATCCTTTAAGTAAGTTCCTAGGAGTAAATTCCACTGAATACAGTAGAGTTTATTTCCAAGGAAATATGCACAGGATTATTCCCTGGCCTTATCATGTCTAGCAAAGATTAAACATGTCATATTTATGCCATTCTTAATTATAACTATTGAATGAAGCCATTGTAAAAAATAGCACTTATTCTTTTCAATTGCTTTACCAGAAGGTTCAGAAAGGCATTACTTTCCAGAGATAGAAACCAATGAAGTTGAACGACATCAGTTACATGTTCAGAATACTTTACAAAATCAAGTGCAACAACGAGCATCTCCCCGTGATGATAGTGAAAGAAATGAAGTCATAAGCAAACAACAGATGTGTAAGGAAATTTCATTCATAACATTATTTTTTTTTGGTCAATTGATTCATCATACTGGCCTAAAACACTGCAGTAACATCACCTGCTTTTCCCATCAGCTCAAATTGTTTCCTGTGAACTACGTTTAAGGGACCAGTGCAAAGGAACAACGTGTAATAGGTAAAGTATCTTTTCATGGTTATCCATCAATTCTGGAATTGTGTGTATTTTATATAAAAATCAAATTTATTTTATACTATTCTCAAATTGTTTTTTTTAAAATTCTTTAGGTATGAATGTCCTTCTGGATGTTTGGACAGCAGCGCCAAAGTTGTGGGAAGTGTCTATTATGACATGGTACAGATATTGTAATTCATAGTATTTTGCTTTGTAATTTACTAAAAAATTTAACTAATGTTTTACCCTTGACAAAGTGTTTGCTCAGTAAAAAAAGCATCAAGTTGTTAATTTGGGCAGGAATTTGAGGTTTTTCTTATCTTTATTAGTTATTATTCAATGTATTGGAAACTTGGACACCAAATGTCTAAAATAATCCATGCATAGAATAATACTGAAATACTGATTTTTACATAATTTGTTAACTCACCTTTGTCAATATGGAAATAATGGTGAACTTTTGATACTTCCAAATTTAATATAACACAAAATATTATTTCTATGGTAATAGAAGTATGTATAAAAATAATGGCTTGGTTGAATTTAATTTCTGGTTCTGTTTTTCTTTTTCTTTTCTTCCTAGCAATCAAGCATCTGTAGAGCTGCAATACATTATGGTATCCTAGACAATGATGGTGGCTGGGTTGATGTTACCAGACTAGGAAGAAGAAATTACTTCATAAAGTCCCAAAGAAATGGAGTCCAATCAGTTGGGTAAATAAAAATGAAATATTCCCTCACAAATTGGTTCTCAAGTTTTCAATATAATATAAACAAATCTAGGGAATAATTTATACATAATTATAAAACATTTAATATTATATATCTTTAGAAGTGGTTGCATGATGATATAAGAACTATGAAAGCTTGTCTGAAGTCATCTCCATTGGTTCTCTAAGGTCTTTCTATTATCTGCATTACTTCTACTAGTCTTTATCATCTGTTTGTGATTTATTAGATTAAGGTATTTAAATAATATATTTGAGTTAGTTGACTGTGTTAGATATTTTTACTCAATTATGCAAAATGTTTTGAGTCCATTTAGAAGGATAGAATTAATTCATATTAAATAAAAGCAGCTCCTCAAGATCCACTTTTGAAACCCTGACAGCATACTAAAATCATGCTCTCAGTAGTATAATTTTTGTCCCCCTATCTCTAGAAATTAAGAGAGATAAGTCTTTATGCATGCTTCCAAATTTACACTCCCCCACCACAGAGCAAACATTTCTGTTATCCTAGGCCAACAGAAGTTACACTTTCCTGAATACAGAGGCCAAAATATAATCCTCAGGTATAATGGACCTAAGAGCCTTTCCAATGGTTATCATCATTTCTTACCCAATTAATATGATTATCTGGCCAGTACAATACAGACCACTGGCTTTCTTTTTCAATAAAACCAAGCAGTGTGGTGTCTGTCATCCAGCTGATTAACTGATGAGATGACTTGAAAGGACCAAGTCACTCTTTGATAACTGCAATTAGTTGTAGGGAACCAACAATCAAAAGTAAACCAATCGAAGTAGCAGATTAAGTGATGGAGAGGGATGAAGTTGAGTGTTCAAAATTATGTTCTTAGGAAATAATGCATGTTAAATTGTGGCACAAATGCATATTGATGGCACAATACAGCAATCTATGTAGACCTTGGGACTGAAAACATTGCCTATTCATGTTTTAGGCTATGTATCTATGATATAAATGCAATTGATTGTAGATTATTTCTTATGATAGCTATTGTGTAATAGTAATAGCATAAATACAAAGCTTTACACTGAAAAAAATACACTATAAGAGTTGGGCAATACATACATATATACATACACACATACACACACACTTACATACATACATATTCTTAGATCATAATTCAGTTGTCTCTGTTTTCTGTTCAAATTGTGTTATGAAGTTTTATTGAATTTGTACAGCCCTATTAAAAATTCTTCTCACTTTTGTATTTTTTGTTTCTCTTATTTCCTTGTCAAAAATATTGAGGAGGATTGTAAAATAATGGCATTACTGCTAATAACAATAGATTCTGTTTTTGCTCTAGGAAATATCAATCGGCTAATTCATTCACTGTCTCTAAAGTAACAGGTGCGGATTTATTTTTATGATATAACATTAATATTGATAGCAAAATATTTTAGCTTTATAGCAAATATATGTGTGCATTTTTTCTTGTTTAATTTCAGTACAAGCTATCACTTGCGAAACTACGGTAGAACAGTTATGTCCATTTTATAGGCCAGCCACTCATTGCCCAAGGTAAATTTTTTCATTATTGTTCCCATCCTGTGAAAAGTGTTTGTAAGTAATCACACAATAGTGCTAAGCATTCAATGTGATTATTGATTTTTTTCAGAAACATTAAACTTTTGTCATATTTTGAATGTCAAACTGCTAAGATGTAAAGACTGCTACATTTTATGAGTATAATACATGTCATTAAATTGCTCGATCTCTATTTTACAATAGGATTTTCCCATTAATTGCAAAGATCTACTGTACTTGTGTGCATCAGTGCACATACAATTCTAAAACCTGGTAGCAAAGCAAGATTTGTTGGAAAATCTTCAAGCATCCCATGGTGTGCTCTACTGAATTGATATGACAGAACAACACTTTAACAAACACTGCATTCTGTTTTAAATGTTTATACATTTGACAATATAATTAGTTACCCAGAGAGGTGATAGGATCCTTTTTATTGGAGGTGTTCACATAAAAACTAGACAGTTTTCTGTCAGGGATATTTTAATACAGATTCTGGTTCTTAGTAGAGTATTAGACTGGCTTCTGTGATTCTGTATTTCTGCAATATTTTATGCTTTACATTCAATACAGTGATAACATTTGTCTTTATGTTATTATAGTATACATACAGAATCCTTAATCTTTGTCATTCCTCCCAATTTTTAAAGGGTCCACTGTCCTCATAACTGTATGCAGGCAAGTCCACATTATGCCCGAGTGATTGGAACTATAATTTATTCTGATGTAAGTATGATAACATGTTTTCTTCTGGAATATGATTTTAAAAGCTTAAAATATATGGTCATCGAATAAATAAAACAATATATAAAAAAACACCCAATTTCCACTCTTCCCAGAAAACAGAAGCCACACTAAAGTGAAAGAAACTGTGTGGCATATATAAAAATCTTTTTGTAATTTAAGAAAAGATACACCACTTTGAACATCAATATTTATATCCAGAGACATATAGGTATTTATAAATTTTGGGGTAGATCTATGAATACTGAAGGTATTACATGAAATATTAAAGAATGTTGTATAATTTTTCAGTTTCCTCAAAATCTTTCAACCACAGTGAATAAGCCATCTTCTCATTGATGAGAACATTTGAATTAAAAATGCTGATAGTTCTCAAATCTTTGGGTAGCTGAGATTGGGGAACTTGGGGAAGATTCTTTTCCTTCCCAGCATAATTTTATACTTGTGGAATTCATATACAGATAGTCTTCAACCTACAACCATTCATTTAGTGACTGCTTACTTACAACTGGTACTCCCACTTAAAACTATCACAGTATCTTCATGGTCACATGATCAAAATTCAGGTGCTTGGCAGTTGACCTGTATTTGTGATGGTTGCAGCATTCTGGGGTCACAGGAACACCATTCATGACCTTTCCAGCCAAACTCTCCTCCTATTGCAGGGGTGCCAAACTCAAAGCCCAGGGGCTGGATCTGACCCACCGGGTGCTTAGAACTGGCCCACAGGGCCACCATAGAAACAACAAAAGACTGGTCCGCAGTGCTTCTGCCAGTGAAAACAAAACTCGGGAAGGCCACCATTTTCACTGGCAGAGAGTTGCAGGATCTCTGTTTTCACTAGTAGATGGTTGCAGGAAGCTATCACAGCCGAAAACAGAGCTCAGGAGCCCATTTTTTTCTGGCAGAACACTTGGGCCACCACAGGCACCCCCGATATGAGTGAAGTTGAGCTGGCCATGCCCTCTGCCCCCCCCGACCAGGTCAAACACAACCCTGATGCAACCGTCAATGACATCGAGTTTGACACCCCTGTCCCATTTCTGAGAAGTGGACATTAGAAAAAACAAGCTACGGTATAAATTCAGTTAATCATTTGTAAGTCAACACTACTTTCTAATATGGGAATTCTTCTATTCTGTATTCCCCTCAGATGTCTAGTATCTGCCGAACAGCAGTACACGCTGGAGTAATTCGCAATGAAGGCGGGTTTGTTGATGTTATGCCAGTGGATAAGAGAAGAATGTACACTGCTTCATTTCAAAATGGCATTTTTTCAGAAAGGTACAAAGCATGCCTTTATAGCTCACCTGGTACTTTTTACTGCATTACTGGAGAAGGCATTGCTTTATTATCTCTTTTTTTTATTTGATTCAATTGTGTCTGATTCTCGGAGACTGCTTGGACCTACCCTGCCGTTTTCTTGACAAGGTTTTTCAGAAGTGCTTTCCATTGCCTTCTTTCTAAGTGACTGAGTGAAATTCACCCAGTTAGCTTTGTGCCCAAGACAGGACTAGCCTCACAGTTTCTAGCCTGATGCCTTAGCCACTACATCAAACTGGCTCTCACTCCATTAGTTTAGCAATCTACAATTAAGAATAATGTTAATTATCATCTTATCAGACTATGTTGCCAAATTAGCAAGTTCTACATGAAACCTTTGTATCATAAATTTGCCAATTGGATGATCCAGATGATGCAGAGCAGGTAGGCTTTCTTCCAAGTTATCCATCAGTATGTAATCTCAGATCACCCAGTTGAGAAATTGTTCAGTTTCCTAAGGAACCCACTATTTATTTGGAGGTGCTTTTTGACTCTTCCCTTGACAAAGGTTGTGGCAGATGCCATCTGCTTCATTCACTAAACAGTGCCACTTTCCACAAAAATACTTTTATGTGGAATTCTAAAAGAAGTAAAGCAGCTGTATTGTTTTCCTTTTATTGTTTAATACGGTATTTACAATAATGACATATTGGCCCTTACAAAAAGCATATTTTATTCTCTAGCTTTCACCCATCTGTACAGATAATGTAGCTAACCTTTACCAGGTCAGTCTGAGTGGGCACTAGAAATGTGGGCATTTCTTCCTTAGAAGAAAATTAGACTTAACTATAATAAAACAAAGGTACAAATTTTTAATTAGCTAATTTTACTAAATTACCCGTTTAAAACTAGCTAACTTACTTAAAACTGCTTTTTGATTATTCTCATAACTGAAAAATTAATTATAATCAATCAAGTTAATTAAGGACTTGAAGAATATAGCTATTTATGTCCTGTCTTCTACCTCTAGATTCAACAAATTACCAAATTCACAATACAACATTATTTTTTTTAAATCTCCCTTATGGTCATTATATTTGTAAGCCACAAAGGCAACTAAAATATGTCTGCAGCAGTCAGATTATTTAAACAAGATTTTAAATTACCTAATGTGCAGCTTTCAAATCTGTAAATCTGCCAATCTGCCTTGGAAATCATTCAGTCTAAATTTCTGAAAGCCACCTGGTGTTTTTCAATCAGCAATGAATATAGTTCTCCGAGTGGAGTGTGGTTTTGTTTCTGCTAAGACCCTTCTGATTTAAAATCTGGCTAAAACATTTTTGATAGCAAGTCTTTTGTTATCTTCACTTTTTTGATAATTACATTCAGAGAAAGACATAAATATACCTTAACCTCTCCTATTGTGGGCTGTCTCCTTCATATATAGTCTCACTGCAAACTATGACAAAGTTCAAATTGAAAATTCTACATTTAGGCATCCAAAAAGATAGATTCCAAACATTATACTTCCATTATGGAATCCTTGTAAATGTCCCTTCATCACGTCTACATATTTTACGGTATTGTCCATATGAAAAAAGCACATTTAAATAGGAATGAACCAATACCTTGCTTTAAATGGAAATGATGTGAAGATATTGGAATATTCCTTGGTAAGACTGTCTGTGAGTCTGTTCAGAACTAAAGTTGACTTTGTGACTTATATCACAAACCTAGATCTTGAGCTCACTGCACTTCTTCTTAGAATAGTAATTATAGATGGGCTTTTGTGAGATCAGTCAATGAAATTTCTAGAAAAGCCATTTCTAGTTAGTGAAAGAAACTTGTAACTTGACCATGCTATCCAAATATTTATAGGTCATCCTTTTGGTAATGACATTAGCAATAAATATATAAATTTAATAGAGAGGTTCATATGTGAAATGGGAGTACATGATAAGCTTACATTTTTCAAACCATTTTTTTTACAGTTTACAGAATCCTCCAGGAAGCAAAGCATTCAGGGTATTTGCAGTGGTTTGAAGACAAGAAAATGGCTTCTATAATATCAAATGCAAATTTTTACAAGAAACAAAATTCATTTTGATGTGCTTCAAGTTTGTATAATAGTGTAATATGGTTGTACAGAAGATATATACTATTTGGTGATTAGAAGAGTGTTTAACTACATGAAAATCTTAATGAAAAACAATTTTAAATGTTAAACATTGGAAATTGCATTTGAGAAGTGATAACGATGGAAAAGTATATTAATCCTGTGTTAAATATTGCTATATTTTCTTAGCATTTATTTCTATGCGGTGCATTCAAAACTCATAAATGTTCCACATTTGGTTAAAAAAACAGATTACATTATTAGTACAGTTAAGTTTTATATATGCCACTAATATTAACTGGAAAAGTATATGATAAAACTTATGACTCTTGTATGTAGAATGTTCCATTTTTTAAAACTTTAAAACTAAAAAAAGTCTCTAAAGCAATGTAGAAAAATGTATAAAAAGTTTAGGAAATGTTGCTAGTTTTACATAATTTTTCACTGCCTTACAAATAAGTCTTTTTGCAAAAGAATTTCATTATGTTTGAATATACAAACATTCATAGTAGCAGGTTAATTATTATAGCAAATTTTAAAATTGCATTTTGGTAGATAAACTTTTTTAAAATAGGAAAACATGGTTGGATCCCACTAATGTCTTATTGAACAGTCATTACACCATAAAGTGCAAGCATACTCATGAATTGATTTTAATTTTATACATGTACAGACATCAGTAGGAATGACATTTGAATACAGGTAATCCATGAGTTATGAATGTAATAGATCCTTCCATTTACATTTGTAACCTGAGGATTCACTGACTGGATCACGTTAAATGAATGTGATCCTTCCCTGCTTTCCCCAATGCATTTATTAATCAAATACATAGGTTGTTAAGTGCACATGAACTATATCATGAGAGCCTAGTACTAGAAAATGCCATCTGCTTCTGAACACCAAGGCCTCTCCCAACCCACTGAGATATCTTATGCTCCCTTGGGGTCCCCATAGTTGTTTCCTCCCTACATTATCTTGCTCCACTGGGCCTCCACAGGCCCAGGGGGAAGGGGAGAGTAGGCAAGGGGCAAGTTGCAGTGTCTGTACACTCGGTTGTAACTTCATAACTTCGGGATTGGATCATAAGTACTTTTTTGGGGAGGTGGAGATTGCAATTTTGAACAGTTGCTAAGTGAACTTTCATAACTCAAGAAATACATGAATACCTGGATAGCTTTAGAACTGAGTTAGTTGATTAGAGTTCCTTTTAGGTCCCCTAGATCATTGTTTAATATGTGTTGCATAACCTTGCAAATAATATTGAGTAGATATTAATTAGGTCATACAGTATTGATTAATTGTAAGAATGTATGATATTGTGCATAAGTATTCTTCATCTGGCATACATTCCTGCAGGGCAGGGCATAATGCCAAGGATTATAATCCCAGTATTATATTTTTCTATCAATGAATTTAATTTCTCTCTAGCAACAAGCGCTGTGCATTAAATAAATTGTATTGTGGTATATTCAGAATATATTCTAAGGCTGCCCAGAATCGCTGTTGAGTTGAGCAGTCTTAGAAATCTAAATTATAAATAAATAAATCTGGGGACAATATCAAATTTTCTAAGAAAATTGTATTGTGAAACACTGTAAAATTAATAAAAAACTGTATATGTTTTGTTTTTGTAACTTTATAATTTGTTATTATTTTTTCTAGTTATTTTCAGACTTGCTGTTCTTCATGCATGTTTCTTAAGACCCCTTTTTGTTTGGTAATTTTTCCTGCAGATATTGCAGTATTTGTGTCACTACATACACTACCTCTTGTAGTTAGGCAAGTATTTGTAAAAAAAATAAATGTAGATATCCCAGAGATGGGAAGATATATACCTCTGGGACAGGAAAGATTTCTATTAAGTAGGACAGTTCCCAAGAAGCCTGCCATCTTATCCACACTTAATGCAAGTTACAAGGAAGAGGAACTCTGAGGGTCATCTCTTGATCACCAGATTTGTGAGATAATTCTATTCTGGCAAGGCAGTGACATGATATCCTAATACTGCTCCATTAATGAGATAATGTTTCAAATCCTGAGTTATATGAACAGCTGAGCAATTTTATATCTCCAAGGCAGGCCATCCTCATAGTACTCCCTATAGAGGTATAAGGCTCAATTACCATGCAAATACAAGCCACAATACTAATTAGTCGATGAATTAATTAGATTAATTAGACCTGATGAACAAATCCATCCACACTTGATGGATAGAGCCTTTGCAGTCCCTTCAGAGCAATAGTGAAATATTTCTGATAGATACCTCTGTCACCTCTTTGCAGCACTTGCAATTTCCAGAGCAATCTCTAGAGAGTGTGTTATATTAACTCAATCTTGATTTGCCAGTACACAGATTATTTGGTTATCCTTATCCAGAAATGGCCTTAATAGAAGTGTAGTTATAGCTGCTGCGTCAGCTGAAACTGGGCAGAGGGACTTTTGGAGATAGAGGTCATTTGTGCTACAACAGTTTTGCCTTCAAAGGAACTACCATGAATTCAATGTGTCTCTTCAGGGGCAGAACAATTCCATCCAATTATAGGACACTTTACAAATTCCTGGATAAAGTAGCTGCCAATTCATAGTGGTTCTACCTTCTTAGGACTTACCCTCTGCTCAATAATCTCAAAATTAATTCAGTTTAAGTATCATCTGATTCTAAACTCTGTGTGCCTTGCAATATAATAGACCATAAAAACAAAACAAGATCCATCTATACAAAAATATATGCAAAAACACATCAGCAAACACCTCCATACAACTCAACCCAAAGTTCAGGAGTATATCACTACCACACATTGTTTAAAAGTTGGGAAGTTCTATATTTTAAATATAGAAATATGAACAGTAACTTTCTTGAAGTGATTCAAGGCGCTCTTAGGTGAGAAGTGGTTTCAAGCATAGCTTACACAGTCTACTTCAACACACCATTTGGAAGAATCAACTCTATTTTCAAATGGAACTAATAAATAAAGCAACCCGAGAAACAGAATGGTCAGTTTCACTAAATAAAACTTGCATTTTAAACTATAAAGTCTTTGTCCATTATTTGTTAAAAGCCATCTGTTTCTTGTTTTATTTTCATTTATTTTGGAAGTGTTGGGCTTCTGAATAAGCAATTCTATGACTGTTCTATAGCAGATCCAAATCCTTTTGGTCAGAAAGCAGTATTAAACACAGAAACAGAAACTATTGTCTTTCTTTTTTCACCGAAAAAGCTTAGTTTCCTATTCCAAAATTATCTGAGTAAACAAAGAATTTTTGTAGAAATTGATTTAATATGTTTGCACTGGAGATGATAAACCTACCTTGACATAGCTATATCTGATCTTGGAGCTAAAGAAATACCATATTAATATATTCTGCTCCTCTCTCACTCATCTAAAATGAATTGTGGATTTAATTAAATGCTTGTGTCTCTATATTTTGTGTGCATATGTTTATGTGATTTAATAACTAAATGACTGATCACAAGTCTTTGACTTCAATACTTCTGTATTCCAGGGTATTTCATATTTGAAATATAACACAGAAAGTGTTTATATGAAATCAGACATAATTTACACATTGTACTAAATCATGGGTAGTTTAATTATGGGTTATTAAATAAAAGGTAATTGGCCAGGTTCACAGAACATAGAAAATCATAACCAAAATAATATTTTAGTTTGGTGTAAGGAATAAACTGAGCCATTTTAATATCTACTGGATAATCCTGTTCTTTATATTTGTTGGCCATGTTTTTTTACAGGGTTATGTATTCTAGTTCTTGGTCATGATTTGTTTAAATAATGTCATCCGGGACCAGGCATGGGACATTTTGCAAAATATGCATTGAGTTACAGTAATTCCGTAGCTAATTATTATATATTGACCCCTGGAACCCCAGGATGTGGGGTAAGGGCAGAAACGGGAGTTCACATGATTGGCACTAGGGCCATGTTGAAGACTGTTTACTATTGGCTAAGAATAATTGAGATGGAGGAGGGGAGGTTACCA